>JANRMR010248016.1:0-16275 GCA_025434825.1 Bergia sp. 'catenularis'
CTGTATTTTTACTATAGGCAATCTTATTCCTGACTCTCTTCTTCATAATTCATTCTAAATGGCCACCTGTCTAGACTTGCCCCTCATGGTTATTTACAGTGGCCTGCACTCTTTTTTTTTTGGTACAGTCTAACATTCACATGTAGTGATATAATTTTTTTGAGTGCTAAATAAAGATTGTTGTTGTTGTATTGTACTGCATTGTATTGTACTGTATTGTATTGTAGTGTAGTGTACTGTATTGTGCTGTATTGTATTGTATTGTATTGTACTGCATTGTATTGTACGTTATTGTATTGTACTGTATTGTATTGTATTGTACTGTATTGTATTGTATTGTACTGTATTGTATTGTAGTGTTCTGTATTGTAGTGTACTGTATTGTGTTGTATTGCACTGTACTGTATTGTACTGTACTGTACTGTATTGTATTGTATTGTATTGTGTTGTATTGTACTGAAATGTATTGCATTTTTTTGATTTTTTTTTTGCATTGTACTGTATTATATTGTATTCTATCGTTAAATAGAGCTAACAGTGTTGTAGTCTGCATCAATACTGCAATGGTAGCCACTGCCGCTGGATCTGATAGAATTGTATAGCGCTTTTGAGAAATGTAAATTATTCATTTATTGTTTTATATCGTTTTGTATTTCTATCGTTTTGCATTGTGTTGTATTGTATTATATTTCATTGTATTGTATTGTGTTGTGTTGTGTTGTATTGCATTTCCAGCGTTTTGTGTTGTGATGTATTGTAACGTATCGTATCGTAGTGTTTTGTATCGTATCGTATCGTATCGTATGGTATTGTGTTGTGTTGTATTGTATTGTATCGTATTGTATTGTATCGGATTGGATTGGACTGTGATATAATGTATACAAACTGCTATCTGTCAGATATGATATCAACTTTTTCGATGCGATTTTTAGAGGACATTCTGTTGAGCATAGCAGATAATTCAAGCAGCAATAATAAAGCAGCTCTCCTCTCTTTTTATTCTACGTATCTTTGTTTCATTGTTTGTTTCACAACAAACAAAATGATTTGTTATATTGGTTTATGTGGGTTTAATAGTTGGCTCAAAGGGATCTCCTCCCACTTGTCAGCCATTTTGTTTTCTTTTGTCTGATGAGAGGCTTTTCAAAAGGGCTTTTTCACGATTTTGCGCATGCTCAAGGTTTATTGGCCAAAAACTATTTCAAGCTAAAATACCTATCAACAGACACTATTCAGATACCAATCTAAAATACCTATCAACAGACACTATTCAGATACCAATCTAAAATACCTATCAACTAGACACTATTCAGATACTAATCTAAAATACCTATCAACAGACACTATTCAGTTACCGATCCAAATTTTTCAAGAGGCAAATGCAACGGATGGTCTGTTTTAGGTGGCGATGAAGTTGGATCGCAGTTATCAATTTTTAAGTTCCAGGCCGGAACACAAAGTAATAAATCGCTTTAAAATGCATAAAACCATAACAGAAGTGATTGATCACAGTCTTTTTTGTGGATTAAGATATTTCCTATTAAAACTCCTTGGATAAATACCGTAAAAAATGTAGCTTCTGGAAAAGAGCAAATCCAGTGATTCAGTCGTGAAAGATTCCTTTAAGAAGTAATGTTTCATTTGAGTTATTCACCAATCTAAAACAAGTAAACAATTCCCCAACACAATTCTGCACAAAGTCTGGAGCCATAATCTTTAGATTGAATACTACTAACAAAAGCAACTGTACATATGAGCATGAAGATTAAACAATAATTTAGACTTGAAAGCTCGTAACTGTAAAGCTGCCAGAGTCCCGGTCCAACCTCCAGCAGCTATATACATCTAATCACAACCCCTTCTGCTGTCTCAGATGTACGCTTGGCCACTGCTGCAAAGTCTGTTATCTGAAGTTCTAACGAAGGATGAGTGGCTTAGAATGTTTGACAATGTGTTTTCCAATCACCCGTCCTTCCTGCTACTTACCGTTGTCGCCTACACAACATGTTCGCGCAAGGTCCTACTGCAGTGCACCAGAAAAGAGGACTTCGAGGTATTGCAACCATTACACCTTTTCACTAATTCAAAATCGTGCTAATTCCATCCCCTTGTAGCGTCAAAAGCAGCTGCCTCACACAGCCGTAGCCAGAACTTAAATTTAGAGTAAGCAAAAACTGACACCGGTTCTTCCTCAGGCAGTTCTTCAAATATTTAAAAAAACCTCTAAAATCGACGATCACAAATTTTAGGGGAGGCATTTGCTCTGGCTACGGCCCTGCCTTATTTCATTTGCAGCGGGCCTCTCGGAAATCGGATCGAATTACCTCTTCACAGGTCGATATTCCGGAGCAACTTCCAGCTACACGTGACGTCGTTTTCTAACCTCTGTTTTGATTTGAGAGTGGCAACTCCACTTGGAGGCTGGACATGATAGTTTTACTATAGTCTGCAGACGTCCTTTGAGGGGCCAACTGCGAAGTAAATGATTAAAATAAGGCGGCTGCTTTGGAAACTAATGCAGTGTGGGGGTAAAAAGTCATTACCCAGTCTAATATGGGCTCATTAATTAGATATAAACATCAAATTTTGCTCCCACAAAGGAATGGAGTTAATGTTTACAGGGCCCAGGGGGGACACCTGTTGTACATACTTTCATAGAAGGGACGGGAGACAACTTATGTGTCTCCAGGGTAAGAAGGGAAATGTCCAGGGTAGAGTGGCGGAAGATGTTCTTCATCCCTCGAGAGTAGGGAGGAGGGAGAATCAAATTATGTACCTCCAGGCTTAGAAGGGGAAACATCCAGGGTAGGAAGAGGGAACAACTATTGTACATACGTACAGAGTTTGGTGGAGGGGGGGGGCAACTATTTTACCTCCAGGATAAGAAGGGGAAACATGCAGGGTAGGGAGGGGAGTATTTATTGTACATATCTCCAGGGTAAGAAGGGAAATGTCCAGGGTAGAGTGGCAGAAGATGTTCTTCATCCCTTGAGAGTAGGGAGGAGGGAGAATCAAATTATGTACCTCCAGGCTTAGAAGGGGAAACATCCAGGGTAGGAAGAGGGAACAACTATTGTACATACGTACAGAGTTTGGTGGAGGGGGGGGGCAACTATTTTACCTCCAGGATAAGAAGGGGAAACATGCAGGGTAGGGAGGGGAGTATTTATTGTACATATCTCCAGAGTAAGAAGGGAGACAACTGTTTTTCCTCCAGGGTAGGAAAGGGAAAAACCCAGGGTAGGGAGGGGGAACATTTATTGTACATGGGGGGGGGCAACAGTGCACCCATCCAAGGTGGAGAGGTGAAACATCTATTGTATATCAAGGGTAGGGAGGGAACACTTACAAGATTGTACCTCAAGGATAGGGAGGGAACACTTAAAGATTGTACCTCTAGGGTAGGGAAGATGAGAAACTGTTGTGCACATATCCCAGGGTGTCATTGTCAATTAGACAGTTTTAATTACTTTAATACTGATTTTTAAAAATCTATATCAGTTTTGTTTATCATAGCATTTGCCCAACAGATTCAAAACTGGTTCAAACTTTGAGTTGGGTTCATGTACCTTAATCCTCATGTGCACATGGGTGGGTCATTTTGACTCCCCCTCCCCAGAAGTTTCTCCAACCAATACTCGAAGAGTAATGAAATGAAACTTGCATTGTTTGCAGTCTAATTAGGGATACACTTTTGACATTAATTGGGTGATGTCATCACTTATATTCATGCATAATTAACTTTATAAAATAAAGTTTGAACCAAAAATTTAAATTTTATGCAAGTTTTTTCTACTTTCTGATTTCTGAAGACTTTCCTATTTGAGTATTAAACACTTGTTTTCTGTTAGTTTCAAGAAAGTTAGCTGGAGTCAGGAGTTTTTTGAAAATATAAATTTTGAAAAACCAAGAGGGCAGCCAAGATGGCAGGTTAGACATGTTGTGCAAAGACTGTTGCCATAGTAACAGTTCTTAATTAAAACTTGGTTGCTGTCATGAAAGTAATAAGCTTCACCAAGTTCCTTGTATGCCAAATGGCAAACGTTTATGCATAACCATAAATTTGGAAAATCTTGGTCAAGCTGGCCCCCCTTTTTTCATTTACGTTACGATTTAAGGATTGTCCATTTGAGGGTTAAGAACTTTGATTATAGTGATACTTCGGGTTTGCAAACATTACTCTTGTGATGCAAATGTGCCAACCACGATTTGAAAAGACTGCTTTGTTCCAGCAACCAATAGATACCTGATTGGCACATTAATAACAATAGATGACCACACGCGCAGTATCGCTATAATCATGGTAACCAACATAAAATCAGCAAACAATAAACCAACATTCAACTGCGTCATACTTTCAAAACTACACGTGCAAGCTCACTTATATTCTTAATTCTAAAAGTTCGGTTATCTTCTCACACCTCTTTTTAAAAACATTTTTATTTTTAATTAGATAATAGATCCCTCAGTACATGTTTGAAATAAAATATTTTTAAAATGTTCTCTATAGGCTTTACATTAATACATGTAATATTTGGATTGTCAATAGTTTGCCCCTGAATTGCCACCAGGGAAAACCACTGGCAATCTGGTAAATTTTTGTGCCTTTTCCCACCCTGTGGGCAAGCTTTTTAGTATATTTCTCCACCTTTGCAAGTTGTTCTAGTCAATTACCCTGCCCTTTGGCTAGATGATTTGATAAATTTCCCAACCCTTGGGGTTTGTACGAGTCCTTAAAAACCATGAAAGTCCTTAAATTTTCGTCTTCAAAATGTAAGTACTCAAAAGTTCTGGAAAAACGTGAAAAAATTCCCAAGTCCATGAAAAGTCCTTAAAATTTATCTTCTTGCTGCCTGACTTTGAAGTTTGTATTTTTTGCTTGACAAGATGTTATATATGTCAGTTGTGTGCAAGTGAGAATTTCTGTGGAAAGGACACTCAGTTCCTCCCATATATTAATAAATAGACCAACCTTTGTCTTGCAGTCCTTTATTTAAATCAGAAGCTACTTTGCTAGATTTTAGAATGCTTTTTTCTTGTATATGGTGCAACATACTTGTACTGTGGGTCCATAAAAATGACTTTACTGTGCAATGAAATGTCCTCAGAAAGTCCTTAAATTTTAGATTGAGATTAGGGGAAGAACCCTGAACCCTGAACCTTGTTTCAATTTTTTCACCCTGTGGCAAGTATTTTAGCAAATTTCTTTATAATTAATGGGTCCTAGATAGAGTATTTTGAAGAGTCCCATTGGTTTTCTTTTAGCTTTCACAAGTATGTGAAAATTATAATGTCTTGGAAAATGTTTGGGGTCTGTTTGAACACCGCCAAATCTCTAACCTAATGAAAACATGTATAGGGCTAAAGCTCTTAATATGTTAATGAACCTCAATATGAAATCAATACAACAAACTTGATGTTCAATCCAGAGTCCCAAAATTCTTGGTGACATTTTGACAGCCTGAAATTTAAGACCTTTTTGAAACTTGTAAGAGCAATAAGTTAGTATATTTTCTTATTGTCAACAGATTGAAGTATTCATAAAACATGGAAATGATGAACTATTTAGCCCTTCTAGTCCTAGCTAGTTTTCAGTGTTTTCAGAACAAACTGAAGATACTGATACCCTATTTTAGAAAAATCTCTAAGCAGTATAAAAGAGACCTTTAAGGTCTACATATTATCCATGCAGCCCACCCATAAACCTTGGCTCAAACCTATATAGTCAATTATGGTACATCCTTCTCCCATGCAGTAGTATGACAGAGAACCCCATAACTCAAAACATGTAAAGCAGTACTATTATTGCAGTGCTAACCCTAGGGCTGCAACGATATACCATGATACACAAATATTGTGATATTTCTTTTAACAGTACAAATATTGATGTTGAAACATGATATTGATACAAATATGATACACCACATATTTTATGTTTTTGCTGCAAAAATGTCTGTTTTATTACACTTGTCATCCTGCTCATAATAGTGATAACACAACTTGAAGAATAAAAAGTCTGTTTTATTACACTTCTCGTCCTGCTCGTAACAGTGATAACACAACTTGAAGAATAAAAACACTGCGAGTCCAAGAGTGATATTTTTTGCGAAACATTTTTATGGAACATGTGCATGCGACCATGAGATCTTCTAACAAAATGTCTGCTGTACAAACCCAAGCCTTCAAATGTTGTCCCTGTTCTTTAAATGTGGTTTTTTTGTATCACATCATGACATCTGTATGGAGATATGTATCATTTTGTGAAAATCATATCATTGCAGCCCTAGTTAACCTCCGTGAATTAGTCTAGAACTCTTCTATATGTATTTTTAGCATGAGCACAATATTTAATTACCTTCAAGGAATTTCCAACTCCCTCCATGATGGAGGACTGCATATTTTCTAACTAACCATAGATCTAACATGGTGGTAAAGGAGGGTACTATAAAATAATGAATCATGATTTTATATTGGACTTTATGATGAATAATGGCTACAAACTTAAGGCTTAATCACAAATCATGAACATTTTTCTGTCTCATTTCACTGAAATCACAAGCTTAATTTTGAAAAAATAACAGTTCACCATAGCAGGATTTTGATCCCACTAATGGATCAGGAAAATCCCTTCACTACCCTGGTCTAAGTCTCCACTAGATTTCCAGCAATTCCTTTGAGATGTGCAAAACTCCACACTGCATCCAGGCACACTGTCCAAAGGGCATCTTACCGACAATCCGCCACTTGTTTGTCTGTTCACTGTAACACTCCATGGAGTCCAGGTAGTTCTCCTCATTGTCTCCTCCTCCAATGATGTACACTGTGTTTCCCACTGTCGCAATGCCAGCAGCCCTACGGGGGACGATAGTGTCGGCAATAAGGCTCCATTGGTCATTTGTTGGATTATACACTTCACAGCTGGCTTGTGTGGTGATGATTGTTGACCCCTCCTGGCCTCCCACCACCAGGGCTTTTCCATTCATTTCTGTCGCTGAAGCCAGATACCTTGTTGTTTTCATGGGGGTGATGTCTGCCCAGGTGTTTGACACTGGGTCATATTTTGCAGCACTGCGGAGGATGTCCTGCCCATAGCCTCCAAAGACATAAATATGCCCCTGCAGAACTACAGAACAATGTCCAGTCCGAACACAGCTCATGGGAGCTGCTTCGATCCACTGATTTGTCGATGGAGTAAACCGGAAAACTTGGTTTGTTGCAAGAGACTGCTCACAATACCCACCAAGCACAAAGATGTCGCCGTTTAGTGTGACAGTTGACATTGCATGACGCCTAACAGGCAAACGTGTTATCGGAACCCATGCCTTTATCATTGGTATGTAAACATCGACTTTCTGGCTTGTTTTTCCAATTCGATTACCAAACACATAAATGCAGTTCCCACAAACTGTGACTGCATGTTCGTCACGGACAGATGGCATGTCACGAAACTTCTGCCACTGTCTTAAAGTAGGAAGAAAGCAGTGGGTTTCGGCCGTCTCACGCAAAGCTCTTCCTTTGTACCCACCACAACACACAATGACATCAATCTCCTGTTGGGTGGATTTCCTGGGCATGTCCCTAGTCTGCATATTCTTATACTCTGGAATAGCAAAAAAAGTCATTGCCTCAAGAACTCTCTGCAAACAGTTCAAGTTATTCAGCACCAATTCTTCGTTCCTCACGTGATTAGCAAGATAGTACTTCGACATGGATGCAACACGAATACTCTTGAAAAGCTCTTCGAAATGCCTTTTTCTCGCTTCGAAGTCGTACCTTACCCACCTCAAAATCGCCTCATATATTTCTTCTTCTTTTTCAACAACTGTGCTGTCGTTAGAGATTATCTCCGATACGGTTTTGTGATCAAGGGTACCGAAACTTTCGGTCTTCGAAGCTTCAACAAAATGCTGACAGATACATTCTGTCGACGCGTCTCTTAGCTCCTCGCAGTTGTATTTCTCGGCGAAATGACGAATCGAAAAGTAGTTTTCCATACAGAGAGTTCCCTGTAAGAAAGCCTGACCTTTTTCTTTGAGGCTTGGAATAATTAGAAAATCTCCCGCAACGACCAAATCCCTTACGTTTTCATGTGTGATCTCGATTTCTCCCGTATAAATGTAGTTCAGGAGATCGTCCATCACGGAATCACTCACACCTTCCAACCGAACGTTACCTGAAAGATTTTCCTTCATTTCGCTTGTAAACAGAGCACAAAAGAAGGGCGAACTGGATGCCAGAACGATTCGATGGCTGCGAAATTCTCGTTTACCAACTTCAATTGTAACGTCGCACAAAATGTCCTCATGCCGGAGACGATTTGCCTCTTTCAGTAATCCATCTTTATATATCGGTTTCAGAATGTGGTCTTCTTCTGCCATAATATTAATAAGGATCTAGATTTCTTGAAGAAATGTTTTTTAAAACGCACTGTTCAATACGTATTAATAGCTTTCATTTTCGACTCTCAGTCGTAAACAATTATAATTAACCAGCCGTGATGCGACGTTTGTCTTCTTTGTTTTTAAAACATGCTAAAAATGCTAATTGTTGTCGTGAAATTTGAATAATGGCTTTCGTTATTTAAAATGTCAGCAATGTCACAAGCCTCTTCCAGGCGTTCGGGGAAAAATCGGGACGAATGATTAGTTTTTCCATTTTCCCCAACTCTCTTCCCCCCCACCCTTAACAAACTTTTATCTTCATCTCTCCGACAGTCTAATCGATTATTCTCGATACTCGATACGAAAACCGCTTTGTTTTGTTTAGCAAGATTTTGCGATACAAAAATATTTTTATAGGGTCAATCGTGTTTACATTTGAACTCGAAGCTTGCGAGCTGGCAGTTCTTAAAAGACTAGTTGGTCACAAAGCGAGATTGTATTATGTCATGATAGGGCCCTGAATGGGGTAAAGAAAGACTAGTTGGTCACAAAGCGAGATTATATTATGTCATGATAGGGCCCTGAATGGGGTAAAGAAAGACTAGTTGGTCACAAAGCGAGATTGTATTATGTCATGATAGGGCCCTGAATGGGGTAAAGTGGCAACTGGGATTGACCTGAAATAGGATTTAGATCACTGGGAATGGGAAAAAACCCGAAATGGAAATGGAACAAATGTTTTGTAAGCACTGGGAAGTGGGAATTGAAAAAAAATTGGGCTGGGAAATGTGATTGATCTCCCCCTCCCTCCCTCTTCAGGACCCTCTTATGAGTTTTATACAATCTTGCATGCAAAATTATACGCAGTTCCATTTTCGGAACACTGATCAATTGCACTGTTCTTATCAAGTATATCATTTATATTTTTCTGACAATGTAGTGAATGGGCCGGTCTCATTTGTGTACGGAGCATAAAGTTACGTCATTTATATATAATCGGGGTAGGGAGGGAAAGTCAATCCTTGGGGGAAGTGGGGAGGGGAGGGGATGACTCTGTGTGTGCGTGTGTTTGTGTGTGTGTGTGTGTGTAGGGAGGGGGGAGGTTCGAGTCAGCGGAGAGGAGACGGATGTGTGTGTGTGTTCGGGAGGTACGTTGTGACGAAGAAAATAAACTAAACTACAAGTTGGGAGGGGGTGTGCGTCGGGTGTGTGTCGGGGGGGGCGCCCCAGCATTTCTTAATTAAGCTGTTGAACTTTGAGATATTCTTAAACTATACTGATACATTGATCTATTAACAATTTAACCTTTTCTCCATTGAAAGGGCCGTGAGAATAAGGAAGGCCGGATAGGCCCGCTTCCCTCAACTTTCAAATATAGTGAGAGCCCCCCCCACTTTCCTGAGTTTTAAGTCTTAAAATATCTTCACAACTTTGAAAGTGTACCAACCTCGTTCCCAGGGCTTTTCCCTAGCAAAGTGGAGGGGCCCCTCCATTTTGTTAGAGAAAAGCCCTGGGAACGAGGTTGTGAACTCCCTCTTTTGAATATCTTGCAGTTTCAATATTTCACATTACATGTTTTCTTTTATTCTAGTCCTAAGTTTACTCGGTTTGCTATCTTAAATATCAAACAACATTTTTGTTGTTATAATTAAATTTTTAAAAAGTACTCATTATAAGAACAGACAAAATTAGTTTTTCAAAAAGGTTTACAAGACCAGGAAAAGTATTTCTGTTAGCGGGCCGTATAACGTACTCAACCGTATTCGCATCTCCTCGAACACTACCTGCAGTGTAGCGAACCTTTCAAAATATTTTTGAGTCCTAGGGAACTTTTCTATGATTTCCGATCACTTCCGAAAGATTTCCAGTGACGGAAAATGCACAAAAGTCGAGCGAAAGATGCTTTAAAAAGAAAATTTTGGAATACGAGCTGGTAACTGTTTCCAAATTTTATTTTCTAGGTTTGTGGGTGAAAAATGACGCCAAAGATAACTGTACCCCAATTGACGTCATGACTATCGTTTGTACGAAAAGTAAATAAACACGAAGTACAAGAATGAAAACTTGTCGTTTATCATCCTCGAGGAACTCAACAAATTTTGAAAAAAATTGCGTTCGCCCCACTTTTATTCAGTGATAATTTACCATGTCTACACCGACCCTAAAGATTTTGGCATTGACAATGTCGGTAATAACATATTTAGGGTCGGTCACCGATTACGAGTGTGGTGCATGTGCTTTTGCCAAATATTATTGAGTTCCTTGAGACAAAAAAACAGGGAACACTATATAAAAGAACTGATTAGTTTAACCCGGAAACAAATGAAGCGATTTTAGGAGCAAAGTAGATAGTACAGTAACCTTGAACAATGCAAAAATCGCTCTCAACATTTTGATAATTTTTTTATCAATCTTTAACTGCATGATCAGTTGTTTATGAGGCTAGTCGGAGGCCTAGGGCATATGTCTTCCAACTGTGCTGGAACATGAGCTTATGCCTGTACCAGTCGCACCAGTAAAATGAATTGAAGGTTAAAACTGCCCAGAAATAGTTCGCTTTAACCCGGACGGCGAAGGTGTTTTTCACAACAAATTAACTTGGGGTGGGGAGGGGGGGGGGGGTAATAATCGGACACCCGTGATTTTTTATATGGTAACATGTAAAATATTGAGCTTTAGCATGTTGACAGCTTTGGGTTAGCTAAGTACTTTACATACCAAAAATCATGTTTTAATTTAAAGCTGTTGCCATGGCAACAGTTATTTCACACAAAAATCCGCCATCTTGGATTTTCAATTTATTTTCTGCAAAATTGTAGCTAATTAAGTGTTCATAAATGGACTACAAGTTCTGCAAGTTTCATTTTGGTTGCTTCAAAGCTCCGAGTTTTTAATGGGTCAGAAAAACCCAGGGGGAGACGATATCTACAATGATTAACAGTCGTTTCACTGTCTTTACAGTATTACTTCCACAACCGCAATGCTCTGGATGTGGGCGCTGTAATCAAAGAAGCTTACAGGCTCCAGGACATTACACCTGCCGACATACACCCAAAGCGCATGCTTGAACCATTTGCTCCGCTGACCAAGGGACAATATCCAGTTTTCAATAAATACCCAAAGTTTATCGTTGACTATCAAGTGAGTACTGAAATTGAGTAGTGTGCGTTTCCAACCTTTCCGCTTTCTACCTTTGTTTCCGGGCTCCTATTTTCAACTTACATCATCTCGGGATTATTTTCATATTTTAGCTCTTTCTTCCATCCTTCCTTCCTCCCTCCCTCCCTCCCTTCCTCTCTCCGTCCCTCCCTCCCTCCCTCCCTCCTTCCTTCCTTTCTTCCTTCTCTCTCTCTCTCTCTCTCTCTCTCTCTTTCTTTCTTTCTTTTACTGAATTTTAATTAAAATTGGTTTTTTAATCAAGCTCACAACAATTATTAATTTCTATATATACATTCTATATGTTCATTGTAATGCGCCATATAATCCGTAGGTGAAACAATATTATATAAACTATTTGTTATGATTATAATTATTATGACCTTTATGATTATGATTATCTATGATCGTTATTATTGTCATAGTAACTTACAGTGGAGACAGGTTCAAATGTTCCTCTTATGTTTATCGTTACAGGTTCAAGAAAGGGAAAGGATAAGGCAGGAGGAGCTCGAATATCTTAGACAGAGGTTAGCAATTGATCGATAACCTTAATTGATATCGATTTGGGTGTTTTGCATCATAAATTTCCTATATTAGTGAGAGATATTCTTACCTACTCTTGTCAAGCTTGTTTGTTCTCAAAATTGTTCTGAACAATCAATAAACCATTATCAGCTGGGACAAAAAGTTTTGATTAACAAACTTGATTGATATAAAAAATAATCCTAGACAGAAGCATCCCACTTTGTACCCAGTGTAGTTAGGAAAGAAAAAAATTAAAATTTTTTGAGAACGGAAACGGCGGCACAGCGCTCGAGTGGTTTGCGTGTTTGACTCGTAACCTAAAGGTCATGAGTTTGAACCCCGGCCTGACCACTGTGTTGTGTGCTTGAGCAAGGCACTTTACTCGACCCAGCTCGACTCATCTGTATAAATGAGTACCAGCGCCTGCTATAGGCTAACCTGCGATGGATTAGTGTCCGGTCCAGGGGGAATCACGAGAAGAGACAAGCATCTAGCAACGGAAACTAGAGCCACTAGGTTCGGCAAATGATTTAGCTTCTTTTCCAACAAAGCAGTTTTTAATTACTGTAAGCACTTCTTTTCTTAACTATAAACAGTTTGTTACAAGTGAGTATCTATACTCCTCCGCTGTGACGTTTTTTCGGTCGTGGATATAACGAATGATGGCTAATGACAGCTAAATAGAGAGACGGGTCGATAAGAATGCTGCGTTTTTTTCGGCTGTGATATAGCGAGTGAAGGCTAATGATTGCTAGATAGAGCGAGCTGGTCGACGATGATGTGGTGTTTTTTTGGACTGTGGATATGGCGAGTGATGGGTAATGACAACTAAACAGATTGAGCTGGTCGACGATTATGTGGTGTTTTTTTGGACTGTGGATATGGCGAGTGATGGGTAATGACAACTAAACAGAGTGAGCTGGTCAACGATTATGTGGTGTTTTTTCGGCTGTGGATATAGCGAGTGATGACTAATGACGGCTAATCAGAACGAGCGGGTCAACCATGTGGTGTTTTTTCGGCTGTGGATATAACTAGTGATGGCTAATGACAGCTAAACAGAGCGAGCGAGGCGAGCCTCGAATAGTTTTCTTATGTTTAACCCGTCCGATGTTTATTCATATTGTTCGTTGTTGTTTACTTTCACTCACGCTCGTTGATTATCACTTACCCTCATTAACCATTACTCGCCGTTTCTGTTGCTGATTCCAGCACTAGAGTTTCCGGCTAGGACAAGGCCGGCTAAGTAAGTACCCCTAAGTACCACACTATCATCAAATTATAGTGACTGCTAAAAAAGATGGCGAATTGTACATTTACCCATAAATCCTAGCGCACGAAAAAACGGAAAACGCTCATAAAAACAGTCGCCATCTTTTTCGGTATGGTCGAATGATATTTGTTTTAAACAGTTAGTTCTGCCTTTGTGTTCAGAAAAGTTGGTTATCTCAATAAATTTAACAACACGAAAAAAGAATATCAACCTAATAGGAATTGGAAAATTGGTTTCACTCAACGTTTTTTCTTTAAGAGTTGATTTTGAAGTTAACGAACAGGATTGGTTTTCTTGATGGTTTATGAAGGACAAGCAATGAACACCAAAGTTGTTGTATCTTGCCACCCTCGGCTCGGAGTAATCCACTCGTCTTGATATGTAGTTATTCATTTGTAGGCAAATTGCTCAGGAGATGAAACAGCAGGCGGAACAGCGGCAACAGGAGGAGGAAGCGTTTTACCGCCAGCAAGAACTGATGTTGGACGCCGAGGACCAGAGACGCCACCTCATAGCCGAGGAGGAGGTCAAACTGGCGGACCAACGCACGAGGTTAGGGATAACTGTATTTACTCGATTAAACGCCGCACTTACGAGAAAAAATATTAGAGAGCGCCGTTCTCGAATAAGCGTGGTATTCCTTCACAATAATCGTCAGACTGAATTCTTTGAAAAGGCAAACTGTAAAAAAACAAGTACAGTACAACTCATTCTAAACCAGCTTGGGAAATTTATTCTACTGGACTATAATATTTTTCTATTTAGAAACGGAAAATGACATTTACAACGTGTTTATTCAGTTGTTAACATTTACTTGTTTAATCATGAAATGTTGTGATTTTTTTAAAGAGCACCTCCCTCAAATAAGCTCCTCCCCAAAATAAGTGCATGCCGCAACTAAGGCCCTAAACATTTAGAGCTCCGCGGCGCTCAATCAAGTTAGTACATTATACCAAGTCAGTGAATAGTCACTTTTCGCGCGCTCTGTTGGTTAATCAAACTTGGGTTATCCTGTGCTAATCGCCTCAGGGCATTCACGCTTTTTCAACCCAACTTTTGTAGAAATCTAGATCAAAGTGTTGGTGAGTTACACAAAGACATACCCGAGCTTGAAATATAAGAGGATCAAAATCATACAAACAAAAATAGGGCTTCTGACTTCTGTGTTTCCTCAAAAGTCCGATGCTTTATGTTTGATTTGAACACTTCGATAATAATGATAATAATAATAACAATAATAGTAAGAATGAAAACAAAATTACCACCACCACTTCGATGCTCTTATTTATCTGATGGTGAATGCAAATAAGTTTCATAAGATTCTTTGGTTTGAATCCAAGAACAGTTCGTTTTTCTTTGCCATAAACTTTCCCACTTATGGATAGCAGTGAGTTTCTTACCGTCAGTAATCTTGTTGTTTTCGTTAGATTGGGGGCGATGAAGAGAGAGGTTCATATGCGCGAGTTACAACTGCTGGATGCCGTGCGCAGGCGGTTTATGCACCACCAGCAAACACAGAAAGAGGCAGAACTGAGGAGACTAGACGATGAGATCGAGAGAAAGGTTGGTGGGTGGGTAGACCAGTAAGTTACTGCGTATGTGGGTAGGTGATGCATTACCCAGACCCAGAAAGAGATCGCGGGGTTGGGGTGAGGAAAAAAGTCAGTAAGTTGGTGGGTGCGTAAGTGATGCATTCAACAGACCCCACAAGTAGTAGAACTGAAGAGACTCGATGACGTAATCGAACGAAAGGTCGTTGAGTAGGTTAGTAAGTTTGGGGTGGATGGGTGGTACATTAATAGATGGGGTAGGTTATGCGTATTTGCTTCTTCCACAGACCCACTGAGGAAAAGTATGTTAAGGATAGATGGGTCTTTAAATTCAGGGATCAGACCGATTGAAATTGGGAGGGTAACATGGAAGAAAACTTGTAAATCGATGGAGGGTGGGTGGCGTTGTTTGAGTGTGAATGCATCATCATCAGATCCAGAACTGGACTAAACTTCGGTGTTATGCGAAATGTGACTGGCTGCTGGATGAATAAGTAGATGAGTGGGGTAGGTGGATAAGTGGTTGGGCGAGTGGGTGGGTGGGTGGGTGGATGGGTATGTGGTGGGTGGGTGTTGTGGATGGATGTGTGGTGGTTGGGTGGGTGGATGGATATGTGGTGGTTGGGTGGATAGGTTGTTGGGTGGGTAGAAAGATGGTTATGTAGTGGTAATTAGCAGCCACTGTTATCATTTCGACTTTCATCTACTTCCCAGGCCCTGTTAAGGGAGCAAGAGACCCGGGTTGCAATCGAGGATGCGGAGATCAAAGGACTGGAGCTAGAGGCACAGAAGGGGATGCTGCAACAGGTACACGACAAGATACTCGCGATGGGTGGGGCACCTGGTCAAAGTCAGTCGGCTTTTGCTAATACTAGGAGGTAGTGGTACAGCATAACAAAAACCATAAGCTTATCTATGCGGTTAAAACTCACGTGGTGTAAGACGGTTCTTGTATGTACTTGTAGGTACTTGATTATTCATTAAAGAACAAAAAGAGCAATACCTACATCCAGTAGTACAACAGTTCACAGTCAAACATTTAATGGATCTAATATATATCAAGTGTCACTTCATATCTACCACAACATGTGTGCTTGGCTGTATAATATATGTCAAGTGTCACTTCGTATCTACCACAACATGTGTGCTTGGCTGTATAATATATACCAAGTGTCACTTCGTATCCACCACAACATGTGTGCTTGGCTGTATAATATTTATTTATTTATTTATTTACAATATTCGCTATAAGATGTTGGTGAGCGGGAGCACAGGCAATAGGACACATGGTCCCCTCTAGGCCAGGCTCTCTTTGTCAGCGGACAAGATAAAAAAGGTGCAAAAAGTACAAAGGAACAGAATGTGCTACTAATATATGCAAAAAATC
>JANRMR010248127.1:7195-19545 GCA_025434825.1 Bergia sp. 'catenularis'
TTTTCTTTATGAACCAGAATGTGGCGGCTATACTTGAGCTCAGTCAGGCTCCAAGGACTTGAAGTTTGGTAGTTTTTTTGTCGAATAAAACGTTCCACTTCTTTAGAAGCTTGAATTGAAGCATGATTGAGATAGTACTTAACAATGGTGAGGCCGAAAAAGACTGCTCTTGTATGCAATTCTAGGAAGATCAATAATTTTTGCTGTAGTTATAGTCATTCCAATAAAAAAATGTAAATTTCAAGAATTCCTGAAATTGCTTTCATTTACTGTTATCTGATATAAAACAACAACTGTTAACTCCTCAACTGTTGGTTTCATTCATGGCATTCTTGCACAACTAAATCATGTTGCTGGTTTCCATGCAATTTATATAACTTGTTCCAGACCAAAACCCTTGAAAACCATAACCTAGGCATTGTTACATACCTATATTGCCTTGATGGGGAAGTACTGTACCCCAACCCCACCCCCTCCCCCCTGGGTATGTACTGTTTTAAGTATAACAAACTAAGAATCTTGAAAAAAATTATTATGCTTCTTCTGATGTGTATATATTTGCATAAGGATAATGGTTTGTGATGGAGGAAGTTCTCAATGCATTTGCAACTTTCAATCTTAAGATTTACCTTTACTATACTTGTATACAGGTATTAAGCAGTTTTTGTTTACATAATTTATTTCATTTCTCTCTGCCCTTATTCAGGTTGTTCATAAGCAGAATTAAACATTTCAGGACAGCACTTTCATTACTTAATTAATAGTCATTAATAGATGGTTGGGCAATCAGACTGGGGTGTAACAGTGGTAGGGTGGCCAAGGACTGCAGAGCTTTTTTGAGATTGGAAGGGCTGATTAGTGACTCAATATTGGCGGGGCTGAACACACTTTTTCTCATTAACTCTTTAAAATTTTCAAAATATTGGTGGGGCTAAAGCCCCTCCAGCTCCCCTGCTCCGCAGTCCCTTTTGATAGCATAAGCTACTAAAAGATAGTGGGACATTTTGTATTTTTGTATTTTATCCAAAGACAATTGAAAATGATATACAAGTTGGTAACTTTGAAATAATTCTAGTGATACAAGCACTCGGATGTTGAGAAATTATAGAATATAGCAATTTATAAATATTGTAACATATTTGATTCTGAAACTTGAAAGGAGTAGTTTCTGAATTCTGGAGCATGGAACTTTTCGCTAAATTTGAAAATGAATGAAAGAAATTTGTAATACTATAAATTAATACAAAAACTCTATTCAAAAGAAAACACCAGTTTGGAAGGTCAAAATATTGTGTTATGAATTTTCTTTGCATAATATTTACGGGAAAAAACTCATTTCAGTTATAGAACTGACTAATTACCAAAGCTGGACATTTTCCTTTATCTTTGATCAACGACCAATTATTTTTGTCAAAAAGTATAAAGGTTCTTTAAATTCCCGTTAATTTCAGTACTTTTGTAGCAGTACAACAGTTCCAAAACAAGCGGCGATTACTTCCTGTTCTCATTTATCAATTCAATTAAAACTGAATAGAGGTCCATGCACAATTTGTTATTTCCAAAATTATTCCACTACAATTTACACAATTGCAGATGGACCACTGAAAATGTTTATCAACAAACCTCCTACAAGTCAATTTTAAGCACCGTTCACACTGTTATATAAAAAAAAGGAAACGTCTACATCAAACTTCCAATCCATAGCTATTTATTTTAAAGTGGTAAATCATGAAATTTACTTCAAATTGTAAACACAGTATATCGAAGACAAGGACTTGTACAAAAAAATATAAACTACAGCTTACCGGTCACTGATACGCGAGCTCACCCAATCGACTTCAAAATTTTGCAAAACTACATCTACAGGATCGCTTAAGTAGTTTCTGATCATAAGCGAAACACTTCATTCATTGTGGCTGTTTATAACTCTGATAAAGGCCGAAAACAAATCTCATTCCGCCATCTTGGAACCAAAATCCGTACCCAGTCTTTCTCGTTGCACAAAAAGCTGGTTTGCCTGACGACACCGCGGCAAAACTCCAGTCATTCCGTGCGGGGTTTTAATGACGGAAGCGGAATCAAAACGAGGAATACTAAAACGCGGAATACTAAAATGCTGAATGCAATTAAAATAAGTGACATAGGGGTATGGAAACGGCTTAACGTTGAACGGCAAATAATAGGGAGTTTAAGCATCACGTTTGCGGCAACTTTAAATAAAAGTTTAAAAAAAAGTAGAAAAGTGCTGTATTTACGGTAGCGCATTTTCCATGTAAATATGCTCAAATACGCTTTACAAAGTGTGATACTCTACTTCCCAACATGCTGGTAGTCATTTTACCGCCCTCGGAGGGATGGAAAGCTGAGTTAACTTTGCCGGTGGAAAGAAGGTCACCGAAATATTCAACCTTCGAGTGGCCTCGACGGTGGCCGGAGATTGAACCCGGGACCTCATATGTGGCAGTCTGAGATCTAACCGACTGCGCTAACTTTGCCTATAAATTGTTCTATTTGTTGGCAGTCAGATATCTTACGTAGTCCTCGCAAATACTTTCAAATCAACGCGGGACTGTCCATTCCGTAAACGCAACATGAAGTTAAATATAAATAGTTCACTGACACATTGTACATGTAAGCGCTTGACACGACAACAACAAATATTCGATCAAAACCGAGCGAATTTAAAAGGTGTACAACATATCTCACAATGTGCCGCAGTTACAGATTATGCCAATGAACATTCGACAAAACCGATCAACATTCTAACATACCTGGAAAAAGATTCGGGCTGAGTGATTTGAGCACCGAATCAAATTCGAAAAGGCGGATCGCTACGCACTTTCTAATTCAAGCTCAGCAACAATAAATTTGATTTCCCATTCATTTTTAAATAAATTCGAGATGCTTCCGTCCATTTAACTTCAAAGGGCGTTCTCAGATGTTTTCGCATGCAAATATTTTCTCGCCAACTTAAACGTGCCATCGAAATAATTTCCAATAGCGCGTGCGGACAATAAACGAGTTCGTTTTCACAAACAATAGAATCTTTTAAACGTCAAGAACATTTTTCTTTACCTCTCTTTAGCGTTCTCTCTGCCACTCTCCGATGATGAGGAGGTAATGTTTTCTGTGAATCTGTAAACAAAACCAGAGGGTCAAAGATTTTCACAAATATTGTTTACGCTTTTCACATATTAAAATTTTACGACCTGATGAATTGGTCAATAATTACGCTATATGTGTCCGCGTGCTTGCAAATTTTAAACAGATTATGAACAACTTCCTTTCCTTGCGAAACTTAGTACGTCTCTACAAAAGTGTTCGTTCGCACGTTGTTGATCTCTGCTGTGCAAAGCTCCTGTCGTTCCTGTCTAACCAGAATGGCCCGTTTCCAAGGTTTGCTTATTTCGAGGAAACCACAAATCGGTATTTATTGTTTGTCGTCCTGCACTGAGATAAACACGTGAACAGAACATGACTCTTATCATCAGCAATCAGTCATAGTATAAGCCATTTAGCGCGCAAAAGAATGGTATGACCCTCTGGCAATGCCCTAGGCCTAGCCCCCATGCATTTTTGTTTGTTCAGGCAATATTCAGGCCCTTTTACTCTATGTTTTTTATCCCATTTTCTGTGTTTACCTATTTTTATTGCCAAGTAAAAAAAAGAAAAGTGTTGTATTTCTAAAGTGCATTTTCCATGCAAATATGCTCAAATGCGCTTTACAAAGAGTGATATACACTCTACTTCCCAGCATGCTGGTACTCGTTTTACCAACCTCTGAAGGATGGAAAGCAGAGTCAACTTTGGTGGAAAGAAGATCACCGAAATATTCAACTCTCAACGGTGGCCAAGGATTGAACCCGGGATCCCATACGTGGCAGTCCGAGATCTAACCGACTGCGCTAACTTTGCCACCATTTAGCCATTTTGCTTTTCTAACCGACTGCGCTAACTTTGCCACTAATTAGCTATTTTGCAAAAGAATATTGTTCACTCCTGAAGCAGCACTAAGTTGCCGCCTATAGGGTTACACATTACTGGTCGGAGAACAAAGCAACATAAAGATAAAACAAACAAGAGGCTAACGCAGTAACCCATATTCGGGCCATAGTGATTTTCTTTGAAGCCAAGTAAGCTTCAGTAGTCACGATCTAATATATTTAATGTCCATCATGCTCTAACCAATAAGATTGGCAGTTATTTCACACTGTTAATCCAATAATCCAAGGGCAACAATATATCATGCCCATAGTATTCAACAGGGCACTTGGAAAACTTCAATTCACGAGCTCTATTTTTGTGTTATACTTCATGGCTGACCATGCATGATTTCAAATTACAATGGACTTTTTGGTACTCACATTTGCTCAGATAAATGGTTTCTGCTGAGCACCCTTTTCACACAAATCCACAACACCAATAGGAAAACAATTTTGATCAAGTTTTACTCAAAGTGTACCTGTACAGACAGTAAAAGCCATATATATATGAGTAACCAACGGTACGGTACCTAAAAACAATTTTGGGATAAGAAAAACTATTTGCAGAATTTGGAGGAACAAAAAGGAAATGACTTTAAACACTTATTATATGATTTTGTGGCCTGGGATGGCAATAAGGGAATTTAAAACTTGATTGGTAATTTTATTGCTGTACTGTGACAGATATGTTATCTCCCCCATTAGCTTTCTTACTATTTAACTCCACCATTTAAATAATATTTTCCATTGGTGAAATTTGGTCGATAATTACCAATCAATGGCCATTACTTCCATCACTGGTGCTGTGTCTACTTTGAATGAAGCCATGGAAAATAAAATGGGGTATTTCAATATATAACAACAACAAATTTTTAAAAGCTTAATTGACAGGACTTAAATTTACAAGTATTGTAAATACTGCTTCGGTGCTGAAGGTTCTACCTCACTCATTACTTTGTCTTTTAGACGGCAAGTTGCTGATAGCGAAGCACTGGATCTTTTAAGACTTCCCCAGATACTTTCCTTTATGAAAAACTGGTCTGCATGATTGGTGCCCACGCATGCGCTGCAAATAGGCTAGCTAGCTAGACAAGCCCAAGGAAGATCGCGACTCGGAAAAAATAAATAAATAAATAAATAACAGAGCCCATTTTTGAGTCGGTGCTTATCAGACCGAGTAATTACAAAGTTACAAAAGAAATACAAGTAGAACACTAAGCTACTTTAAATACATATATTTAACGGATTAATTAAAGAAATAAATTAATACACAAATAGTCGCGAACAACTCTTCTCTTCTTCCGTTACTCACCTCCTTCAAAACTTGAGATTCTAGTGAGTCTCTAGCAATAAAAAATAAAACCACACAGGTGCTATAAATAAATTAGGATACAAAAACCGTGCAAGTACTTTAAATGAATTAGAAACTAAATAAAATATCACAGCGTCATTTGCATTTGGTTTGATGGAACAATACGTATTTTTTTGAAAGCCGTCAAGTTCGGTGCAAGCGCTGCTGACTCTCCTCTTTTGAATTTGCTTGAGAATTCTTCAGTAAAGTGTCAGTTATAGATATGTTTTTATTTCAAGTTGAAAAAGATTTGGTTTATACCAGAGACTGCGATAGACTGCTGAAGGGAATAACCAAACACTTGTAATTCATATGGATGGGAATAAACGACGAAAGAAGTGGCGAAGTACATTTCGATGGTTTTTGAGCACATTTTGTCATTCACCGTAGACTTTGCCACCTGCCTTGCAGGTAAACTTTAACTTGTTCAATCAAAAGCTTAGCTTTTGAAGGCCTTTAAACTGAACTGACGTCGGAAAACATTTAATTTATCACGTGTTTGAAGTACATGTTTTGGTTCTTATCAACAGACGCCTTTTCGATTTGAACAGATAAACCTTTCAAAAAAATGCATGATTGCTTTTGCTAGTTTCAACCCGATTAAGATTAATAAATTCTTGAAACTTTGTTAGTTGTCAAGTTTTTGAATTTCACGAGAACTACAAATCTCTGTCGAAAATGTTGTCGACTAGCTGTCACATGCATTTGTTAGAAAAGACATGCAAGAAATCACATGGCAAATACTCAGTTCGATTCTATGATTTATTTTGTATTTCAACTTGACACAGCCATGTATAAGCCTTCACCGATATCAACTTTTCAGTATTGTTTTTAAAATCGCTATCCAGTACTGTACCTCAGTTTCCAACGTTATATTGAAACTTATGAAAAGGAAATGACGGAAGGGGTTTTTTCAATAAAGGACGGTGATAGTTGACAGTTGTTAAAGAAAATAGTAAACGATGACAATCGCACGAAAACACTTTCCAAGCTAACACAAATTCGGTGTTTGACATTCATTTTTAAAAATTTTTGAAGCCTGAAGGGATTCAGATTCTGTTTGCAATCCACAGAAAACTTGCTTGGAAGGGGAGAGTGTAGCTGCTATTAACATTTTATCTCGTTCGTAGAACAGGATATATTAAAACTTTATTGAGAACAGACAACACAACAGCATTTTTAAAAATTGTTGCCCGTATCCGTCTCCCTTGTCCGCTTCTGCTTCGAGCAAGAAAATGTTTCATTTCACGTTTGAATACTCCCAGTGGGGCGTACGCAAATGCTGAATTCCTTCTCAGCTTATGCTTGATTCCTTTCCACTGAAGCCGTGAAATTGTTTCCGTAGCTGCTGCACTGTAGTGCCTTGATAGAAAAGCGACCACGGCGCCATTTTAATGTTGGCAAGCTTACACTCGCGCAGCTGCGACGTTCTCTCCAGCGGACGTACCATAAAAGTGACCAAGTGATTTGCCCCATACACTCCAACTGCATGCAAAGTCTTTTTCACTGGGAGTATGAATCTTTAATATGAATTACTTACGGTTACAGGTTCTGTTTACATTCAATTCTCTTCTTACCACCATGTTCTTTGAACTTGCTAATGGCTATTCTTCACTTGAGAAACTGTCATTACTTGTTCATAACTTTGCAAGCTGAGACAACAAGCGCTTGTTAACACAGAATTATTCAAGTTCGTCTGGCTTTTACTGTATCAGTTATCGTCGAGATTTAAATTTACGATAATAAAAATAATAAACAAATCTCTCACCCTTCTTTCTTGTATCAAAGACAATTTGACATTGCAATTTATCTTGAAATTTCGACGAGCTTTAATGATTTTTAAGCGGTAATTTGACCGAGCTCAAAAACATTTCATTAAGAATAGTAAACCCTGGTATTTCGTCCCGAACACGTTTTTGCATTGATAAACACCAAAAAATCGCTTCAAGTGTTTAAAAATTTATGTATTTTAAAAAGCAAACTTCCAAATCAATCACAAAGAAAAATCTTCATTATTGTCTTTTTTTGTTCTCTCTCTCCTATTTTTAAAAAGGAAAAAACAGCGGACGTCGTAAAGGAACAACAATCTGTCATTTTGTAATCAAGTACAGTATAAATTTCACCACCTGCGTCATCTGCGTACATACAGAAAACTTTGTTTCACAGAGCGTCTAATGTTGCTTCTTCATCTGGTCTTTGCTCTTTTAAGACGCTGCTAATTGATTCAAAAAATGTGTAACTTTTATTAAAATTAGGTTACATAAGTTGAATCAATTCCTGGTCTTTTCTTAAATGCTTCATATCACCGACAAATATTGATGATAAAAAATGAGGCGGTTATTTTTCCACTTTATATGCAGAGGGCAATTTTAAAATTGTTTTTGGCCGAAGTAAAATAAAATGGCTAGAATATCGAATATAGTTCAATGTTAAGTCTGTTTCCAGATTTCCTATCTATTCTTTGGATTTTGATAAGCATAAGATACGATCTTTGGTTCTTTGTATAACAAATGCAGATTTGAAAAGCAAGCACAGCATCAGGCGAAAGGAAAAGCCTCGGTTTCAAAGGAATATCTTACATAGTCAATATTATCATTCTCTGGGTTATTAAATTGCATGATACGAAGATTGTATCGCCACTGGTAAGAAGGAAGTAGTTTCACGCAAAATTATGTTATTTTAATTTCTATTTCAGCCAGAGGCTCTAGATGACTATGACTTTTACAGTGTCTTTTCTTATGGCTAAGGAAAATATATCTTTCAAAATTTTCAAACTGACGTGTTTTCTTGTTTGCTCAACCATCATCTATTCTTTAGGAATTGTCAGTTCAGTCTATTTGCATTATAATACAGATTTAATTCCTATTTTTCAGACTAGACTTCGGTCGTTATTTCCCTTCGAACATCGGTCAGATCCTTGACTAATTCCGGCGGATTTTTTAAGGCTATCTCTTCTTCATTGCTTTCTTTTCCGAGCATTGCCAAGTTCAGAATTTCTTTATAAGCGTTTTTATTTCTCTTTAGCTCGCTATTTTGCCTTCTTAAAACATCTCTCCGCTTTTTTCTAACATTTTCTACCTCCCGTCGCTTTCCGTTTTGTCGCTCTAAAATTTCCATGCTCGACGTAGTACGGCCGCGAAAAGACAATCGCTCGAACATTCGAGTGATGGGTTTGAGGTCGTCTTGACTAACACGGCAACACTTGGTAATGTAAAGCTTAAAAGCTTGACGAAATTCTTCAATACAGATGCTGTAAACAACAGGATTTGTACAGGAGTTGATATATATTAACATTTCCCCCCAGGCTAGAACTTCTCTGTTATCAGTTTTCCCAAAATTGGGATAAAAATCTCGTAACAGCCACAAGATGTGATTTGGTAGCATGCAAAGGGCAAATATAGAAACAACCACGCTCATCATCCGAACAACTTTGCTGACATCTCGATCTTGCGTGCGGTGCGATGCTGGTAGGTGCATTCTGTTTTGCCGCAGTTGAATGCCAATGATTGTATAAGCAACTGTTATTATCGCAAGGGGAATAAGATACTGGAATATGAAAATAAAAACGGTGTATGCCTTGCTGTAAAACTCCGGCCATGTTTCATTACAAAATCCGTCTTCTGACAGCTCAAGAGTTATTATGTAGGGCAGCACACAGAGAAATGATGCAGTCCAAATGACCACAATTGACCATTTTGCTAGTGTCTTTCCTGCATGGACCCTCATAGGCCTCGATATCGCAAAGTACCTGTTTAGACTTATAGCTGTCAAGGTTCCGACTGACGCAAAAGTGCACATTGTCATTACAGGATAAAGGATTCGGCACATTATATCGCCAAACGGCCAAGTCTCGTTTTCTTGAACCACTATATCGAATGGAATACAAAATACAGTTATCCCCAGATCAGCGATGGCTAAATTGACAATGAAAAAGTTTGTTGACGTTCGTAGTCGCTGCTGCCTGCACACAACCAAACAAACCAACGTATTTCCAACAAGACTCAACAACAGCACTACTGCATACATGCTCATTTTAACAGCTTTTGTTGCCGCTGTTTCCCTGTAGGAGTTTTCAAAGCTCAATGAACTTGAGTTGGTCATATTCGAGGAGTTAGTCACACTGTTGTAAATAATCATAACTACAACTCGAAATGCAGTTCGGTTGACTTCTGAGCTAGCGAGTCTTGCGCCACTAATTTGAAAGTTCTTTAGTTGTTTTGCCAGCGAGAAGAACAACCGAAACTAAATCAAACTTCCGTAAAAACGTTTACCAAATATTTTGCTTCACTGATGTTAACCGTGTCGAGTTTTTTTTGTTCACCTTGTGGCAGTTGGCTTAGCGTGTAATAAACGCTCCTCTTTTTACCACCTGCATGCTTGGAACGCAAATACGCAATATTTCGACCAATGCATTCATTTGTAAATAAAGAAGGAGCAGTTTGGCAGTAAAAGGCTCTTGGAAAAACATACTGTCGACAAGTTTCGATAACTCGAAAACTCCCACCTGATGTTTACTGCGATGGCGTCTCTTAACAGATATAAAGAAGTTCTGACTTCAAGTAGATCTGACTGTATGCCAACCGCAACCCGTCTGCTGCGATCATTAGTAAAGAAAATTGTTTTAGTTTTTCTCGTTGCCAGATGTTTGTTATCAGTGCCTGTAGAAAAGAAAATAAAAGAAACGATTTCCTACGAAAGTTCGGCCTTTAGGTGAACTATTTTCCTTAGTTATTTAAACTTTTGTCTTAAGGCTTAGTGGCGAATGAAAATAGATAATTTTAGTGATTTGTGCAAATTGAACGCTCTCCCTTTGACTATGTTCAACACAGCTGTCTCAATATATTTCACCGCCAATCAGCAAGCCAGATCGGGTGGGACAGTCTTCTCACATTGCGGACTGTTTAAATCTTAAATTAAAAAAGCTTCTTCGGAAGACGACATTAGCACAGATACAAAAATACTCACAAATGCGAGCAGACGAAAGGTACATGTAGCGTTGTATACCGTAGCCAAGCAGCCCAAAGCACTGTGACCGCCTGTCAGTAGTTACGCGTCTTGACCATAGGACGAAAGGAACGGAACAGATAGTATCTATGGAAATATAATTGAAACCATACTCGAGAAAGTTGCCTCAGTGATATATCCCGAGTGTGAATATACTGCTAAAAAACAGGAAACATTAAATCAGCCGAATTCAATTTTCGCCGTTGAAAAAGCAGTGTTAGTATTTCAACATTTGGAAGTTAATAAAAAATTTAAAAAATAACCAAATTACACAATCAAAAAAATGCTTCATTTGACAGCAAACTGAAGATGATACGAACGTCAAAAACACGTTTCTAAATTTATATTTCCCACTTCAAGGATTGAAAGATTGGTTAAATCCAGAATTTAGTCTTGTTCAGAGCTGGTAATGAAACGCTCAACAAACACTGATTAACAAATGCAAAACAAAAAAGAACAGTTTTCTTTAAGTTAAAAACGTTTAAAAATCCATTAATGCGGTTGTTCAAAAGAGCTTTCGATATCACTAATCTTCTAAAAAAAGTTATCTTTCTGAAGTTCGAAATATTAAGCGTAAGAATCAGTCTCACTTCACTGCTGGAGATACATTGCTATCATAATCAGAAACTTAAAGAGAAGATCGCCGACAATTCACAGCCGAGCTAGAAAACAAAATTCAGATACGACACGAAATTTCACTGAAAACGTGTGGCAATTCCGAGCGGCAAAGCATTATAAACGTCAGTGAAACTGTATTATAGCAAGGCAGCAGGATGAATCACCGGAACCATTGCCCAGTTTATAATAAACATATATATTTTGACAGAGGTAATTCTTCTGTTTTGCGTGATTTCGTATCGAGTGTCATCCATTACTTTATCGATAAATTGCTAACCAAGACCCGAACTCGGTTTTAAATTTGCTCCTAACAAACATGAGATCTGGTATATATGCGTATTGTTTTAAATATTACTGAAAAAACAAAAAAAACTGATAGCAAAATTCAAGGCTCTTTGTTATCATGACGATAACGAGGAAAACTACACGAAATTGCAAGTTGTATAACCACAACAGCATTTCATTAAAACAAAGTAAAGTTTATACCCACAAGTGGCGTGATGTCTAGTATTTATAATTAAAATCCGAGTTTTTGATAATTTGATCAGCTGCTCTCCAACCATTAAAAGCAACGAGGTCGATTTTGATTTTAATGTAGTTGTCATTAAGCTCTTACCGCAATATACAAAAATACATACCATTCATTACAGGCATTTCATACTTCTTTGGCTTTGCATTGGCAAGGCAAACGCTGAAACTCAGTTTTACTTTAGTTATACATCCAGATGCCCCCATGAAAATAAGACCGAGTATATTTCTGTATCGTTTGGCCGGCTTTTGGTCGTTGTATGAGGTAAAAAACCCAAAAAATTAACCATGAGGCGGTCATGTTTTCTTTTGTCGGATGATTTTGCGTATAAATATTTAACTACCTTCATTTCATTAATTTCACGTCCCCCAAGGCAAAGTTTTAAAGCGTTTTAAAATTACTCAGTTTAAAAAAAAAAAACATTGTTCTTGCCATAAAGAGTGCAGACTGAGGAGTAGTAAAATAGTTTGATTGTAGAATGTCGATGGTTTCTTTCTGAAATTTTGAAATTCTCTCAATATACCGAATAGTCGAATTTTAGGGTAACTTTAGAAAATTTAAAATCATTTGTTATATTTAGGGAATTTTCCGAGATTTTTATATAATGTTGTAAGCGCCATCATTTGTTATCTTCATTGTGGTGTGGCATGGCATGGATGCATTTAATAGCCGGTCCACGGTCCATTCCCCCGGCTGTAACGTTGTCATGGACCGGCTATATTTAATCCTAAACTTGTGAATTCCTGTAGTACAAGTTTCTAGGCTTGTTCACTTTAGAATCCTGTTTGTATAAAGCAAATAAAACCGTGTTCATTTTGTAAGCCAAATGGAAAAAGACTCCGGATTCATAGGCGATTTTGTGTTA
>JANRMR010248127.1:27729-39404 GCA_025434825.1 Bergia sp. 'catenularis'
TTAAATTATGTTTATAATTACATTATTTGTAATTGTTAGATTACATTATATTGCAGTTTTTGTAATCAGGTTTTAGCTTATATTGTAACTATTTCACTAATCAGTCTTTGTGTATGAAGAGCCACTGAGGAAAAGCTACAAATTATATGATCACGTTGTCGATTACGATTGTTGTCAAGCGTCTCAAGACACGCACTACAGTTTTCTCAGGTCGATGAATGAGATGTTATTATCGGGACCCCTAAAACCCGGAGGGGGGGGGGTCTCTACAACCTGCTGTATGATGGCCCAGGAAACCCCCCCGGGGGGGGTCTCTACAACCTGTTGTATGGTGGCCCAGGAACCCCCTAGACTCAGCACTAATGGAAGCCCTCCAGTCAACACCAACAAAAACAACATCATATCAACAACAGCAACAACAATAACAACAATTAATTTCGACTTATAGCAGTTAAAATGATAAAATATAAAATTGTTGAAAATGCTGGCCGGGTAGCTAGATAGCCTCAGTTTCAGTTAAATTTCAGAAAGGTCAGTTGGGTCGGTAGAAACACACGATGCAGAAATGAAAGATACATAGGGAACAGATATATGAAGCACAACTGTGACATTTGGGTAAATATCTGTAACAAGAAAACACAGAGAAGGTTTGGCGAAATGAGAAAGTTGTAGATTTTTCAGTAGCGATAAATGTAACGGCTATTGAATAGTAGAGACTAGAAAAGGGAATCTAAAAAAGATGGAAGGCAAAATAGGGTTAATGAACCTTAAACACGAATAGTTTGCCAAGTCTTTAAGTGTATGTGATTGTCAGTGTATACGTTTACCTGTGACATCTGGTCATCAGTCCAGTACATAGTTTTCCATGTTGGCTTGTTCGGACCACGCGGCATACTGAGCGCCGTCCATTTCTGGTGCCAACGAATTCCCCTCAGCCAGCCTGTGTTGTTCTCCGCCAATATCCGCGTTACATTCTGGGCACCGGCTTCTCTGCATAGCACCTCCACATTCACCAATGGCGTACACGTGTCCCTGGGGGCATTTGAACCAATGGCCTTTGCCCAGAGCTACGGCTTCCACGATCTGTCTCTTCACATCTGCAGTAAGGGGTGTAAGAACTGGATACGCGAGCCTGACAACCGCCAGCTTTTCGCGATGTTCCTCCAACTCTTCAGCTTTAATGAGCTTGCGACATTCCAGGATACCTCGAATATCGTTCATGGTTTCTTGATGAGATTGCTCAAATTGAACCTACAACAAAAATATCAAATATTCAGTTCTGAATGGTGACATTTGACAGCATATACCCAGAGTAGTCAGTGACGTAGTAATCCAAAGCAGGTCATCGAGTCTCATTCATAATCAGCAAAGTTCGTTAGTTTCAACCGCAGCCTGACTGGAGTCTGTGTTGTGTTCTGGAGCAGTGTCCTCTAGTCGAATCAACTTATAAATGAATAGTTGTGTAATTCTGCTAGAGGAAAATCTGCCAGCACAACTCAAACCGGATATAAAGGTTCACCCTTTTAAGTGCCTGATTTAGAGTTTAGTTGTAGACTATTATGCAATAGTCTAAACCCTCAGTAAGGGTTGTCGCCAGACCAAAGTCAGAACTAATAAGTCCAACAAATAGCGCAATTAGTACGATCGTCTTAAGAATGCAATTTACGAATACCGAGACGTTCACCAAAAATAGGGAACACAACAACCGAGTTTGAAATACAGGCTCTCATTTTGAATTTAAAATTTGCAGTGTAAGAAGTGTGCTCGGTTATTCCAGAGTTTAGAAGCTGCAATAAAAAATACCTTTATCAGAGACTTCTACAACAATGTGTTTTTAGTGGGTTTTAGAAAATGATCTTAGGACGATCAGAGGATTACAGAGAGTAAGGAGTCAAGGTTGAAAACTTGAGGGCCAAAAGAGTAACTGATAGTATTTTAAACACTATATCTGGTAAACCAAGGCAGAAGCCACACTGAGGCAAAACGTACTTTGTTGCATTTTTTTTATGTGATGCCACTTATGCTATTACAAATGGTGTACCACGGCTTGATTTTCCTTCCAACTTTAATTGAAAAGCAAAGTTTTCTTTTAAAGACTTTCCACCTAAGCAAACTCAGACAACACATATATATCTCAGTGTTGAAAGGTTAGAGTTGGCTAAATTCCTGAGGGAGCACACATTCCCCGTACTCTTTTTTAAAACACCTAATATCTTGCCAGATGAAATGTTACTTCGCCAAAATATGGACTCTAGCTGACGAACTGTAAAATGTTTTTGACTTGTCACTTAATTTATTTTGACGAATGAACTGTTTCTTTTAAGTTTAAAAACTTTTTCAACTCTTTTCCCTTAATATCTGATCTTAAACTTAAGCTTGATACCTGTGCTAACAACTACGTTCATTGTTTTGTCGCCTGTCTTACCTTGAAAATGTTCACGTCTGCTTGAAGTCTGCACAGCTCAACGTACAGCGAGAGACGGGTCAGCTCTGTGTTGACATCCTTCAGTTCTCTTTGCGATATTCTGTTCGATTTTATCCTGTACACCATGTAATTTAATTCAGACACAATGAACAAACAGTCGACACGAATCTTTCTGTCAGGATTAGTCTTAACTTTGCCGAGAACCTCTTCTTCCACTTCGACCGTCAATTCGCAGCATCTCTGTATTAACATCGCCTGATTTTCCAAGGTGGACAGAGACTTGTCGTCAGATGCGACCTTTGCTCGTTTTGTTAACGAATCCCACTGGTTTCCAAACGTACATTCGTCGACTGGGAATTTCTTCTTCAGCTCAGATAATTGAGTCAGCAAGCTACTTTGCCTATGCTTATTGTCTTTGCCACGAAGTTTCTCTTTCACCTTGGCGATGTCTTGAAATGCACGTTTGATTATGTTCCCATAACGATAACTTCGACGGATAGGCGTTTTGCACCGCGGACAACACTTGAGTTGTATTTCGTCTCCTGATCGATCTTCTTCGGCGTCACTTGTTTCCATTGCCATATACCTGTCCAAATCGGACACAGCGAAAATGTGTCTGCAGTCCTTCAATTTAATGAACCGCGCATCTTCTTCATCCTCTCCACCAAGGAAGATGCTGGTAATTGGCTCGTGACTGCCGTTTGTGTCACATTGTGCACAGACACAATCTTCATTGCAAAGTCCTCGGCAACGATGATTACAGACTAAAACCTTGTTACAGGGTTCGTTGCAGGGTGGTCTCTTGCACAACTCGCTGCAGAGCCTGTCACACGAAAGATGCTGGCATTTCCATCGACATCTTTCGTTGCAAGGCAAACACTCTTCGCCACATTTCTTATCACATCTGTTATGGGAACATCTGTTTTCACAGGGCCGCGGGCAGGGCGGGCATGGACCTGAGCACGACTCTCTGCAGACGTGTGAGCACACAAGCAATCTGCCACATTTGAGCTTACAGCGCATGTGAACACGACCCTGCCGACACTCACCACACTTGCCTGAGCATTTGTGACCGCACTGCAATGTAGCACCACACGGGGCTTTGCAATCTTCTTGAGAGGCAGAGCAGGCGATGGTTATTTCATGCCCACAGATCCAATCCCTTCTCTTCACGAGCTCCTCGCACTTAGTGGTGCACAGTTCTCCACAATACGCCTGACATTGATGGCCACAAGCAAGAATCTTCTCACAGCGAGTTTTGCACTCAACAGAACTCTTGTCCTGACAGCACTTCACCTTTTGTATGTGTTGACATGCAAGAATCTTCTGGACAATTACAGTGCACTTCTCAGGACAGTCCTCAAAGCACAGCTTTGGGCACTGGTGACCGTGAAGACAGCCCTTGATTTTCCTGATACATTCCTTCTTGCACTTGAACTTGGTGTGGTCAGGATCATCGGCGTGGCAGTTCTTTGTACACGTGTGTCCGCAAGGTAATCGTGCCAGACATGGCTCCTGACACCCACCGAATGGAACTTTGTTCACGAAATCATCTGCACACGCAACTTCAGTTACCGTATCTTTATGTCGTGGACAGACCAGAGACAGCCGGTCACTAATGAACTCATGGCTTTGAAGATCTTCGACAATCTTGTGCCATATCTCGCTGCTCTTAGACAGAAGATGAAAGTTGCCAATGCAATAAAATCCCTTTTTGGCACGAGACAAGGCCACACAAGCACGGTTTGTCACTTTGATGAAACCTGCCTTGTCATGGTTGTTACTGCGAACAAGGGAGACCAAAACAATGTCGTTTTCTTCTCCTTGAAAGTTATCAACTGTTGTCACCCTTACTTTGTCCACACTATCATCTTGCAAACTTCTAACGCAGTCCCGTACGGCATACATTTGTCCTGTATAGGTGGTCAGCATCGTAACTCTATGGGGCTCATAACCTTGCTGCAATAAGTAACGGGTTAGGTGAACGAGGAACTCAGCCTCGTGTTGATTGTAGTGGCTGTGAGAATCTTCACTTTCGTGTTCTGGTTCTTGGTGGTTCAGAAAGTACAGATTATTCTTCATACCAGCAATGTCGTCGTAATGTGTCACGGACTCGTGGTCTTCCAGATCTGTGTAGATGTGTCTCATCAAAGCTGAGATCTTAGGTCGCATACGATGCTGGACAGAGAGACGTACACAATCCAAGCCAACATTTACCATTCTCTCGAACAGTGACACATCCAGTTTGTATCGATGTGCTAGCTCATACACGTTGGGATTGGGTCTTAGTTGCTGGTGATCACCAATAAGGATCAAGTGCTGACATCCGGGATTCAACGCTGTGATGATGTGAGCCTCCAGTACCTCAGCAGCTTCCTCTGCGATGATGATTTTCGGGCGAATTCTCTGCAACATGGAAGAATACTTCGCAGCGCATGTTGTTGTCATAGCGATAACTTTCGCTTGTGAGAGAATGTACTCATCTTCCTTGTCTTCGACTTCCTGCAGATCGACGAGAATTTCTTCATACTTCTCTTGATTCTTTTGAAGACGGTTACTGTAATAGTTCTCCAGTCTCTGTCGCCATAGACGATACAACATCCAGCGTTGCTGGAGTGGACAGGATGAAATTCTGTGGGTCCTTCTTTCAAATGCCTCATCCGCTGATTCTGTTTCTACAAGACGGCGTTTCAAATCCGACGAGTTCTTTGCCTCATCTAAAGTACAGGCCGTTGACGAGCGAGGTTCTTCTTCATCCAACTCGCTGTATTCATCATCTGCAAAATAGCGGACGGTGAAGTGTCGCTGATAGTCTTCCGCTTCGTAGGGATCTTGCTTCCGACGTCTGTCATTTTTATCATCTTTCTTCTGTACTCTAAGCCACTGCAAGAGCTTCAAATCTCCTTTGGGTGTACGACCAATTTCAAAATAACCCAAATGCTTCCTGTTGATAAACATTTTCAGTACGTTTAGTGAGAAAATACATTTTCGGCTAATTCGCAACAACTGCGCAGCTTCTTCGAGGCCAGCATTCTCTTTGAAATTACGTATCTCCTTCACTCTTCTGCTACGAGCCCTCGAAACTGTTCTCAGTTCTTGAGGGAGTGAATCTCTTGCTTGCTGCCGCATCTTCATTCGCACGTTCATCAAAGAGAATTCTTGAACCTTTTCGTTTTTGCAACGGCCCCCAACTCGCACAAGACCTAAAATAAGATATTAAATGAAACTTTTCAGTGAAAGTTAAAATTGAAAACGTTTATGAGGTATTTGGTTGAAGATGGAAAATTTCAACGATCAGTGCCCAACAAACGTGCCAAAGTGTCCACATACTGGAGCTACAAAATCCCGACAAGGTGAACAAAAAGACAACGAGTAGATACACACCTAGTTCTCCAAAGCGGGATTCCGAACAATTTCGTCGATAAGACAATATTTTCATTTAAAAGCCGCACCTCCAAAGAACCATTTAATCACTCAGGCATGCGTGAAGAAAGATAGAAAATCATAATGAAACTATCCTACAGAAAATCCTCTGGATTACAAACAAAATAAAGTCTTGTTCACCCTGAAGAACAGGGTAAACAAAACTTTTATTTCCTTTTCAAAACTTCTAAAACATGCACCTGTTACACATTTCATTCGAGGTGAAATTGGTCTCTAAGAAAACCAATGCAAACGGCCATCAATGTCGCTGTGGGCTAGGTAAAAGGCATGTGAGAAAATAACAAGACCATATGAGACTGAATTTTAAAAACTTTTCAAGACTTTATTGGCTCTTCAACAAATTCAAAGACTTTTCATGACTTCAATGACCATTTTTAAAACTCATAGACTTTTAAGGAATTTAAAGACCGCTACGAGCCCTTCCCAGGGGGGGTAACATGACCAAGTATAGAGAGAGCAAAACGTGAAGATGACTCAAGTAGTCGGAAAACTTATTTTTTCAATTTTAAACCCAAAGCCTACATGCAAGGTTTTACAAAGATATTAAAACACAGAAAGAGTATCACAACACTTGGTTACAATTTCGCCAATTTTCTTGCGCTCAAAATTAGCACAACATGTTGAGACGTTAAGGTACAACTGTACTTTATCAGAGCTCAAGAACGGCCCGAACTAGTGACTGAAATTTACATTAAGTATTACTCGTGGTGTAAGAGCAGGGCATACTACTACTATAAACATCATAAAAATTTAATACAAAAACATTTTTCGCCGTCAGCTAATGTTCTCGCTCATTCAATATTCCGTCACTCATTCATTGTTCTCATAGTCAAATCAGTAAGCCTATTAAAGCTGTTATACTCATAAACCTGATTGAAAACTTCGGAAAACGTTTCCAAATAGCTCTTTCTTCAAAGCAAAGCAAAGCAAAGCAAAGCAAAGCAAAGCGAAGCGAAGCGAAGCAAAGCGAAGCAAAGCAAAGCAAAGCAAAGCAAGGAAATGTATCGTTTGATTACACAACACAACAAACAACATGGCACAACACATTACAATACAGTACAAAATAATACAATGCAATACAATACTTATCATGGTCAATACACTTAGCCAACCAACTAATTCGTAGGTTATGCCACTACACAAACAAGTAGAAACAATGTGGATGTTTGAAAGGGAAATTTCTAAAATAGTAGAATACTAAAACACTAAAATGATAAAATATCTCGATGACCTCCCTTAAAAGGAAAAGAAAAGTTTAAGAAGAGGCAAATCAGTTTTAAAATGGGGAAGCTATTGGATCTGACCAGTTTTATATCGAGTTGTTCATTACAATCTACAAAATATAGATTGCAGTGATATTCCCTTCACTTTACTCCGTTTTACCCCATCTACCCTTGATCTACTTTAATCTGATCAGTTCGGTCTTCTGCACATGTGTGGTTTTACATATAGTTCTTCATTTTCTCTGACTTTTCGATTAAAACTTTCTTTCCTCATTAATCTCGAATTTTCAATCTTATAGGCGGATTTCAGCTGACAGAATGTTTACAAACTAACCTTTTCAAATTTAGACACCTTCAAGACATGAAACAAAGAAACCTTTGTCTGTAACAGTCACTCAAGAGCTGGTAGACTCATTAATAACAATAGCAGAAATCCTCCTATACAACAATCATACCTTTCACATGAAGCAATCCTTCAACGAACTGATCAAGAGCGTGATTGGTGTAGGACACCATTAATATTGGCGAATGACCTCCTTCCCGCCAAACCTCGCTGTTATCCAACAACGCACGCGCAATCTTCAGCCCAACGTAGGTCTTGCCTGTTCCGGGCGGACCTTGTATGACGGCGAACTCTTTGGTCAGTGCAACTTGAAACGCATGGAGCTGGGATTCGTTTAGGCCAAAGGCCTGTGCACTGGGCCACTCACTTTTGGCGAGGATGGGAACTTGTTCGATGTCCGTGTCTTTGTCCTGTTTCCTAATAAACATAACACTCTTGTTTAACAGATAAGAAAATACATCTCGCTGGTTTAAATTTCTTTTGTAAAATAAAAACTACAATTTCGTTTAATAATCAAAATATTTAAATATGACCTTGTTTACGCTATAGATGCATCCCATAAAGGGGGATGCCAGAAAAAAAAATTGTCGACTGTGGATAAAAAGGAATGTGTCTTTGAAGTATAATTTTTATTGTATTCCGCTACAACAAAGTTGATTAAGAAATACACCAGTAACACAAATTAGATGTGTTGTGTTTATCAAATAGGAACTTCTGCTGGCTCTTGTTTCTCAAAATGTTATTTTTCCCGAGTGTTTGTTTCGAAATAACTCAACATACATATGAAGATGCCAGATTTCGTATTTAGTGTTACTGTGTTAAAATGACTCCTAACTAACCTAGTCACCGATGATTGTTCAAAGGCCAGCTCCGCTTTGATGAATTTTTTACACGAGACTTCAGCTAAGTTGTAGGCAGGTGTGCCCCCATCTGCAACAGCTCGTCTAAGATACGCTGGTGGTCTGACATCCTTCTGGCAGTGAACAATATAATCTTGAAATGGAAGATTGTCATGCTTGAGGGTCTGGAGGGCTTTCAAAACGTGTCTGTAGGCTTCATAGAAGGTTGGAGACTCCACCATGTCGAATGTTTCTTTCTCTTCGATAAACTTAATAACATCTCGCGCACTGTCATCTTCAAACCGCACCTCAAGTTCTCCAACTGGAAGACCATCACGATTTTCTACTGTTGCAAAGTGCAGTGTCTCGAAGTTGTTGGAGGAAAGACAGACAAGTGATCCATATTTCAGCCGTTTAAAGGCTTTATCCCACTTAACGTGCCTGATGCTCCGGTGGTTAACATCAAACCGGATGCGGTACACCATCTTCTTTTTAGTGCACACGGGGTTAAGCACCATAACCTCGTGATACATTTGATAGTGCTTCTTACTGCCTGTTCCTCTCCTTGATTCAGAGCGTTCTGCATTTATTGCCTCAAATTCAGTAGGTCTGATTGTAGAGTCGATCTTCTCTTTGATACATTCTCGGAGAGGAATGACAAAGTCTTCCCTTAGCAGTCGAAACTGCACATCAAGGTAGTGCTCCAGGTCTTCATAAGCCCCATCAACAATATTTGCTCGCAGGAATGGCTTTTTAAAGCAATGAAAGTCACTCGCTTGTGGGGTCACCTCCAAGTCGCGGAAATCATCAGGCGGAACTACCTTTCCCATCAAACCAGCTTCTCTTTTACCATCATTCACAACTGCATCTCTCAAAGTCAACAAATTCTCAAGTCTTTGACTCACATCGCTTTCTTGAATGTGGCCAGTATGCAGCAATGTATCTACTGTTTCTTTCAGCTGTAAAATCACTGGGCTTGCACGGTGAACTATCATCCTCTCAAACCGACTCAACATCGCACCGAGTACGTCACATATCTGCAGTAAGAGGTTTGAAACATTTTCAAATCTTGACAAACGCTCTGGGATTGCGCTAATAAAAGGTGACAAATGAGATATCAAGAAGCCACCGTTCTTTTGCCATGCTAGATTCAGAATGCTGTTGGCATTGGCGAAACATGTAGAAGCCTGAACTTTGCTCAGGGTTTGGATTAAAAGTGTTATCAAGTCTACTCTAATGTCATCTGACTGTAGGAGAGATTCGAGTCTTTTACTTTCGAGTTCTGCTGTCAGTTGTAGAACAACTTCATCTGGATCACTCTCGTGGCAGATCTCTTCCAATCTTTTATAACCAATCGGTTTTGAAGCAAATGAATACACTCTTCGTCTTTTATCCTCACCAGGGTGATCGCTTTCATCTTTGTTACTTGAACGATCACAATCTCTACGTTTTCTAGAATCGAGTTGTGAATTGGAAGGAAGTTTTCGTCTTTTACTCATTCTGTAACTGCAATGAACAGCATCTGTTGCTGACCACTTTGCCCCCAACCTACGATCCTCTCGAGAACTATCAGTTCGTGTGTCACTGACAGTGGCATCTTGAAGTGCAGAAAAGCTAAAATTTCTGATGCTGGAACTGCTTTTAACTTTTGCTTCCGAGTACTTTGGTATCCGTGAGGCAATGCGAGGTCTAACCGTACCATGTTGCCTTGATGCAGGTGGCGTATGTTGCCTCTTGTGGGAACCACCACTTTCCACCACTATGTCTAACAATTCACCATTAAACCTAGGCGTTACCTTTCGCCTAGTTTTAGTTACTGGAGAGTCTGGATATCCTCTTCTACGTTCCATTTTTTAAGTCGAACCTAAATCAAGTTACAAAACAACATCAGTTTCTTTTATTTTGAGACTCGATTCTGGCTGAAACGTTTATGAATATGAACTGGTTTTATAACAATAATAATAATAATAATAATGATAATAATAATAATAACAAATTTGCAGGGTAAAAACTGATATTAACAAGTGGAAATTTACATAATTATAATAATTATGAATAATCTATAAATAACCTATAATAATGGTAATGATGTGAAGAATAAAAATATTATATAAAAACTTGAACTAATATCTAATTCAAATCCGCATAAAGCTGATCGTGTTTCACTCCACTCTCTATTTGTTGATAGCCACTGCACATCAGCAAGTGTGCTCAAAGTTTTGAAAGTAAATTCGTATTCATTATTTCACGTTAATTGAATTAAGTTGTATATGCAATTTACAACCAAGTAGTTCATACTCTCATTTTGTATACAACTAGCCATTAATGGACCAGGACTGTTGAACTCTTTTAGACTGCTAAATGACTTGAAAGTTGTCTGCAGCTTCTTCAAAAGCCATGACCCTGTGATTGCTGGGAAGATGCTTCTCCCACTGAGCTACAGGAACTCACATGGGGAACTGGGTCACTTAACTTGGTTCTAGTAGATGGTACATGGTCATATGTCCTGCAATCATGCTGGCTCAATATGTCACAATATATACACAAGGATTTTAGACTGCATTTATAAACATTTTGAAGTTCTGGCTGTCAAAATTAAGCAAATCGGCAAAATCGTACAAACTGATTTAATACCATTCTTTTCATTCTAAAGTTGTGAATTACATATGTAAGCTGCAACAAGAATCAAGGGTGTGTTTTGGGAAGAGACTAGTGGGGAGTAGGTGCTGGTCCCTTCCTGTTGATACAACAAGGGTACTAACTAGATGTCAACTGAATTCCCCAAGGTTCCCTTCTGGAATCTAGTTCTGCTATTATCTGCTTTTATCTTATCTTATCTTATCTTGTTAAATAATTAATTAATTAATGGTGACAATAAACAGTTAAAATCTGAAAAAGAAATTTTCGCTTTTGTCTAATACAATGTTAGTAAATGAGAGGGGGCCTGGTTCTTCAACCATATTCCAATCTTTTATAACCAATCAGTTTTCAAAAAACCCTAATTTTTGGAATAAAAAAAAAGTTTTTGTTTCATTGCATTTATCGCGTGCGCTTTGCCATTCCAGATGAGAAAATTATTGTTGAATCATAAAATAAATAAACTCCCTTAGTGCTATTTTTGTATCAAGCTATACAGGCCCTAGTCTGAAAAAGTGTCCTCAATGTTTCACATTTGCCCTCAACTCTGCCTTGGGCAAATGTTCACTTGTCGGACACTTTTTCAGCCTCAGGCCTGTATAGCTCGATACAAAAAGCGTAGAGGGGGTTTATTCACTAAATATATGGGTAAGTATACTTTAAAAGGGGTTGTTAATCACTGTAGGATTGCATAACCTTTCAGTAACCTGCAATTATTATAGATGGCTCAATTTTGAGTGCACTTGAAATAACATAATAATAAT
>JANRMR010248128.1:0-26610 GCA_025434825.1 Bergia sp. 'catenularis'
CCCCCCCCATTCCCCCTATCTCCCACGCCCGGGCCAGATAGGGTTAACTGGATTTCTTTTTAAACAATTAAAATAAACTTTTTAACAACTGTATCCCTAGAAAGCATAAGCCTTGTAAAGTTACACGAAAGCTTGATACACTTTCGATACACTTCATCCGTTTGACTTGAAATTTGGCGCGTGTAATTAGTTACCTTTGTACTTTCAATTAAGCTTAGTCACGTGGTTTCTAATTAGTTTCCATGATTACCGTAGCCAAGTAATTGACGTCACCTGTTTGAAAAACGTTTTTTTCAGTACATATATTTTTTTCATTTTTCTTCATATCAAGTAAACCAAGTTCACCATACATTGTGGTAATGAAAAATACTAAATCAGCAACAAAAATCTAATTTTGAAGTCTGAACTGCTAAAATATAATCTTGAAATAAAAAAAATGCTACTCTTTGCATCAACTTTGAAAATAAATTTCTAACGAACCAAAGGGGGTAGAAACTTCAAATAAAAGTTAAAAACGTGTTTAGTAATAAGTAACAGCTACTAGAAAGTGTTTGGGATAATATAAATTCTACAAAAAATCCAAAAAATCCATAAATCGAAGGGTGGGGGTCAATTCCCAAAGTGCTTTCTAGGGTTAAGTTTTTTTATTAGGTAATGTCAGCATTTTTAATTTCTGAAAATGTAAATGTGCCAATTACGATTTGTTTTAAAATTTAAAACGTTTTAACTCGTGGATTTCCACGTGTTACTAAAGGGTGGTGCGAGGAAACAGTGGCTTTAGGCGTTAGTTGTTAATAATCCTTGACTTATACTCTAAACGTAGGACGCTGGGAAAGAGCTTGCAATTGCTCTAGAATGCTTTGTCGTTTTTACGGTTGAGCAACATTTAAAGAACCCTAGTTTCCTTTCAAAAAGTCAGCTTGAAGATAGCGGAAACAAAATTGAATTGCTATTTGGATAGCGGAAATAAGACTGGAAACTATACAGTTCGAGCGTTGCTTACTGGGACCTATTTTTACACAGCTTTGTCAGCATCTCAGTTAAATTTTAAACTAAAGCTGTATCCAAAGGAGACTAGTGCAATCATCTTTACCAAAGAAAATAAGCAGAATAAAATTAAACTACAAAACATACAAGTCCATCCATAATTAGAATAAATCATAAACATTGACGTAACTTGAGTAAAAGTCCATTTTGTTTTCATTCCGAGCAGAAATTGGTGACACAGACAAAAAAAAAAGTAACACATGTTAAACATTTTTATGATAACGCCATCAGCGAAAGGTCGATAGTCAAGTCACTAATTTTTAAGCAATCCATTTACTATTCCTGCCAGGTTTTGTTGCAATTCGTTTAGGAACAAAGGAATTATGGAGAAGGATTGTGGTTTTGTCCTCGAAACTATTTGAGTGAGGCAGTATTAAAGGAAATGCAAGTACTGGCCCTGTTACATGCCACAGTTACGGCTGCAAAAAGGCGGGGAAAATGACGTCAAACTGTGAGCAATGCGCGCGCGTGGCTATCGTTTTATGTCTGCGGTTATAAAACGCTCGGGAACCAATCAGATTGGTGTGTTCTCAATAGATCACAGTAAATTTCTACTAAACGGAGAGAGCCAGCGGAAAGGCTTCAAATATAAAAAGATGTCCCAAAATGTAATAAAAGCTGTTGATGTGTTGAGAGTTTGGCCCTAAATAAAATAAGATTTAATTTGTTGTGTGCTCTATGATAGCCGAATCATTTACCAGTTACATTTGCTGCTAGAATGTTGCCAGCTGATCTCGCTTTAAGCGCGCAATGTATTGTTTGTCAAAATGACCGCTATTTTTGTTCTAATACCACACCGACAAAAAATACTGGGCTCTGATTGGCTGATTTACCGCGTATTTTTCTTTAATCCGTGTAATTAATTCCTTAATAGCACATGTACATGTGCTTGTTAAAACATTAATTCGCATTGACATCCAGGAATTTCGCTCGCAGAACTGCAAAAACAAAGAAAATTTCCGTAAACTTAATATCTTATAAGGATTTTTTTTCTTGAAAACTTTTTTTAAATTTCTGGTTTGAGTGGTTCAGAAAGTGAAGAAAATATCGAAAGGGTTCCCGGTTCAAATTGCTGACAAACGAAGAGATCGGGTTGTAACAAAAAAATCTGTAAATAACAATACGGTGGATGTACCGCTACGTAGTACAATGCAGACAAATCATGAGCAACGGAAAAGCAAATTAGCCTCGACATCGAGAACGTCCCTGAAGATTTAAACTAAATCCTTGAGCGGTTTTATGCAGAACTGTAAAAGAAAAACGGCGAAGACTAAGAAACGGAGTGCCTCGGGGTGATACAAGTGAGTCCCGACCGATAATTGAAGGAAAGAAACTGTCCTCCATCAACTATCCAAACAAGCAGTTCTACACCATAATACTGTACTTAAAGGGAAAGTAACCCAGCTAAGAGAACGAGGAAAAGGTAATAGGCCAAATGCTTCAAAAGCGCTCATAGTTGTGGCAGCTCGGGAAACTTGGGACCAGCGACCTGGAAACTCTTTTGCATGCAGTTAGGTATGTCTTGACTCAGCAACTCTGCCTCTGGGGTCTTCAGGAACACACTGTGGCAGAGGTGGAAGACTTTACCTTTGGGAAAGACGAAGACAAGTTCGTTTGAGTACAACGATGCAAAACCATGTAAAACAAGGAAAGGCAGTGTGCGAAAGAAGCGACGACTCCAGCGGCCTCGCATGTACGCCACGAGCAGTGCAAGATGTCCCATCGCAATTTTCAAACAGTTTTTGGCTTGTCGTCCGAGAAATCTCCGCAAAAGTAGGCGGCTCTACTTATCCGTAATACCAAAACCAGTGCAACTTCTGAGACCTAGTACAAGGTGCAGCATATGACTGTCAACCGAATTGGCGAAATTGTGAAGCAAATTGTCGCCGGGAGTAGCTTCGATAGAACAAAAAAAATTACCAACCACAGCGACAGCAAAAGAACTGTATACAAGATGGACAAGTGACAAAGGAAAAGATGACCATTGTGACTGGCCATAAATCAGTTAAATCGATCAGCGACTATGAGAAGGTCCTGCCACATCAACAGGCTAAAAAGTTGTAGCACATAATTAGTGGTGAGAATAGGCCCAAAGACAGGCAAAGCACATGGCGGAACAAATTTTTGATCTCGATTTCCCTGCTCAACAACTTCCAGGTGTCCCGTTCTCGTCTCCCTTCCCAATCATCCAGGCTTCTGGAGTGAGTGAAAACTCTGGCACCATAAACATAATGCTCACCAACTCTGGAAATACAGCCACATCTAACGCCGAAAGTGATTTTTGAAACGTTTGCTGCCTAAAAACTGTTCTCTTAACTTGTTTTTATTATTAAACCGCTGTTTTTTAAATTCGACATTGAGGACTTGGTCCATTTTGAATGCAAATAAAAGAGTCTGTAACTTGAAAAGAAGCCGAATCTTGCAAATCAGCTAGCAGCGTTAAGCTGACAGCACATGATTTATGTAAACCAATTCCATGCGCCATTGGTTGTTTTGTTTCTTGGTTGGTTTGTGCAGTTGTGTTACGTCACAGTGTTGCGCCACGTTGTTAAGTTGCGAAAACAAATACACTTTTATTGGTAAAAATTGCAATAAAAGTCAAAAAATTAAAATTTTGTTTGTAATCAATTCTGTTGCTCAAGTCACTCACGCCTGTAAAGTGAGGAGTAAATAAGCGCGAACTCATCGCAGTTCTACAACTGTACAAGACAAATGAGGAAAATTGGTCGTATTTTTGTTGGTGTGGTATTAACAGAACACACCACCGTAGTTCTCGAAGAGCGTTGTACTCGTGGTATTACTGTCACTTTCATCAAATACTCGTGGTATTTTTCATTAATTCTTCTCGAACGGATGGTGTTTCTTGTACAAATCCAGTAATCGTATAGGAATTAACTAATCTAACTCACCATGTCTAGTCTTATCAGGTCTAATCTAACGTATCATGTCTGGTATCTGTTTTACTTAATTACACATCGTCACTCATTTTCGTGTCAACATCCATTCTTGCGACCAGCCACACTGTTATAATTTCATTTCGAACATGTCTCTCTGATCTCCACTTACTACTGCTTAGTAGCATTATTACTGATATTAACTAAGCAACTGCTTCAGTGGAAAATAGAGCTTGAACATACATTTATTGACGTATATTAAACTAGCTCCCCATATGAAGTCTCTCCAGTCTCATATTATTATATTCTAATTTGTTTTTGTAGTTCCTCCTGCAATCCGAGCCCGTGGTTCATTTGCTGAAGAGGTCTACAAGAAGGCCCTAAAATATGGTCAAACACGTGATCGCCGCATTCCTCTGATGTTAGTTGGACCAGCTCGAAGCGGCAAAACCAGCCTTAAAAAATCACTGACAAAAGAAAAATTCGTTGAAGGTGAGGAAAGCACCAATTTGGTCAGCTTCAACCCTTCCTTGTGTAAAATAGAAAATGACACCTGGATAGTTTGTCCAGATGGCCAGGAATCTGATCAAGATGGATTATCATTCTTCCAACGTCAAGTCATAACGACCGCCCTGGATAATATACAAAGGCAGAAAGGCACAGAAGTAACTGATACTTCGATGAAAATGGAACAAGAGAGTTTTAAACAACAAACAAAGTGTCCAACTTCCTCTTTAGAATCACATGAAGCAGAGTTTAGCGAGACGTTGGCTACTGAAGCAGTAGAAGAACATTCGAAGGAAAACGGTGGAAGAAGAAGCAGTGTCTCTACAGAGAAACAGCCAACTACTTCTTCAAAAGTCGCTACTTACCTACAAATGGCAATTTTCAATCCCAGGCAAAGTGAGCTAAAGTATACAGAAAACATAGCCAAAACAATTGAAGATCATCTGCAGAAAAAAGACAAAAGGAACAAATGTGACGACATCTTTTTCACAACTTGGGATTTTGCTGGTCAGTCTCTGTATTACGACACACATTCACTGTTTTTGTCACCACGGGCTATTTACCTTCTTACATACGACTTGACAAAAAATCTTCATGACAAGGCAACACAAGAACCGAAGCAAGGCACTTGTAGACCCCTTGTCGATTCAACTTCCAAAGAGACCAACATGGACGTCATGGAGTTCTGGATGTCATCAGTTTCCTTCCTAAGTCGAGGCAATTCAATTAGATTGGAGTCGCCCAAAGAAGCTTTGTTCAAACCACCTCCCGTTATGCTTGTCGGAACTCATCATGACCAGGAAGAGGAAGGAGAAACCAAGCACATTGAAGTTGCTCGTGAAATCCATTCTTCTCTTAAGAACAAGCCACATGGAAAACATCTTATTCAACAGTTCTTTCTCGTGGACAACACAAAAGCTGGAAGCACGGCCGAAGACAAAGAAGTAAAGAAACTGAGGAAAAAGATATGTGAGGTAGTACACGCCTTTCTTGATAGCGAAGAAGCGGATGTTCCTCTTCGATGGTATGAATTTGAAGGTGATATTCTCAAGCTCAGAGAAAATGGCTGTAATTATTTGAAGCTCGAGCAAATTGAACTATATGCCAGCAGTGTTCATGGCATCACTGACAAAACTGAACTGACAGTTCTTTTAGATTTTCTTCACGATCGAAAGATCATAATTCACTTCAAAGGCACTGAGGAGTTAAGCAAGTTGGTCATCTTGAATCTACAGTGGCTGATTGATGTAATCAAAGAGGTGATTACAATCAAGCCTTCTGAAGAGCAGGATCCAGAGCTCGCCAGCCACTGGAAGCAGTTGGAAGAGGACGCACTTCTTTCCAAAGAGCTGGTAGAGAATGTCTGGAAAGACATAATCACAGAAGGCGATACAACTGAAGCACTGCTGGCAATCATGGAAACGTTTAATTTAATTTGCCAGTTCCCAGATGTTAAACGGGAAGAAAACAAATGTCATTATTTGGTTCCCTCATTGTTGTTCTCATCTTCAGAAGAAGAGATAGATCCTGCAACGCCATCACTGGTTATTAGTTTCGACAGCTATCGCGTCCCAGAAGCGGTGTTCCATAACCTTATCATTTCACTCATCAAACGGTGTGCCAGAAAATCACCAAGATACCACATTACAAGTTTGCGCAAGAAATGGGCGAGATTCCTGCTAGGAATTCACGAAACCTCTACATACAACCTGATCTTGACTTGCAGCACTTATACAATCGAAGCTGTTGTGGAAAAGAAGGTTGCGAAACCTGGAAACAGTGTGCCAACAACTGCGACCACACATCGTTTGGCAACTTTCTGTCGCCCAGTTGCAGAATTTCTTCAAACCACGCTAGAAGGAATGAAGGAAGACTTTCCAAACTTGAATTTCCGTCTTTCTGTACCCTGCACCGCTCCTCATCCAAAATGCAGGACTCACGAAAGGGAAAACTGCTGTAACTACGAATGCCGCCACTTTTTCTATGAGACGGAACTGGAGGAGTTAACCCATGAGAAACTACCTTTGCTATGCAAAATAACAAGCTCACGAATCCAAACGAGTGAGTATGCCGCCTGGTTTCCTTTCTTGGACAAGGTAAGACAACACGCTTGTTTATATTATAAACCTAATGTGATTTTGAGCCGATCATTGCACTTTGAACTGGCGCCTAGTTGGAAGAAAACGTGTTCCTTGCTGGTTGCAATACAAAGACGTTTATTTGGTCTCAACGTCGCCACTATTTTTGAACTTTTTTTCAAGAACCCAAAGTCAATACAAAACAATTGATTCCCAAATGTTTCCATGCCAACTCGAAAGATCATTGCAGCCTAGCACAGTCGAGTGGACTTACAGCATATATGGTTTTGCTCACACGCTTCAAAACTATATTGTTTTAATGAGGTAAAGAATTATAGAACAAAGAACAGTATAATCGACAAATTATGGTTTAGACTTGATTAGCCCGAGGAACTGTTCAAGCTGGGGAGTTTAGCTTCTACAACGAGCACTGGTCGCTACGAGATTTGCAAGAAAAAAGTGAAACTAGCAAACCAATTCAGTTTGAATGCATAAAATTTGATATTGCTTCAATAAACCTGCATCGAAGACTTGCAAATTTCTTTGGTAGCGGTAGTTTTTATCTCCCCGAAATATTATTTTTATAAATTGATTTGCGTGAAAGAAGCTTTCTGCAACTCCTTTATCTTTATTAAATTTCAATGAAGTAAAAACCAGTAGAACGTGAAAATAATCATTATTGACCAAAAGGTGAAAATATTTTCAAATCTTTCAAGTTGTGATATGTAGTTTTATTAAGGTTAAGAAATATGAATATATTTCTGCATGTCATAGCCTGATGTCAACACGTACACGGTTTGGAGAACACAAACCACAATTAATCTTTATAAACAATTAGAACTTGTCAAAAGTTAAAATTACGCGTAAATTAGTAACAAGCCCATCAAGTTTGGTGTCTACGCCGAACTGGGAGGTTGCAAAATTACGAAAAGATCGTCCAAATTTACAATGTTATGCAGTTTATTCTGAAATGAAGCTACATGTAACTCGCAAAATTATTTAGTTTTCTTCTCCATACAAACTTAGTTTCAAACTTTAAAGTCAATCTTCGTAAGCTAACCAACCAGTAAAAATGAGTTTCTTGTGCTAATTACTTGCAACATCTGGTTTGTACATTAATGACAGTTTTTCCATCTGTGCATTCATCACTTCATTACATCTCTGAAATTTTTGATTCCAGTGATTTTTATGCCTTTCCTGTGCGGAGGGTTATTAAGAACGCGCTCAATCGGCATTTTCAGTTTACATTTCTAAAGGCAAAAAGTGTGAACAGCTATTAGAACTTGTAAAGAGTTGCGTTAAGTTCCAAATTTCTGTTATTTTAAGGCTTGCCTTTACTCCTCTCTGAAGGGCCAATTATAAATTTGAAAGTGAAAAGTTAACTTGTTGTTATTTTGGTTTGTATACATTAAAACAAGGTTGATAAAATGTAAATGTCAATCAAAATCAGTTTTGGAGTTTGACACTAGACCGTGGAGTGATAATTGATTGTTTAGGTTTAGCTGACTTAGCTTCAAACACAAGCAAGATAGATATAAAATCAAAGTTATACCAAAAATAACTTGCTTTCAAACTAATTGAATAACTATCTATAATTTGGCTACGAAATGCTTTTTCGTTAGGACAAAAAATCTGACTGAGATTACACGGAAACCATGGTACATGTACATTTGTGATCCACCACCTAATTGTAACCAGATAACGAGTTTAAGATAATTACGAGGGTAATTAAACTAGATGGAAGCCTGATTTTAGGTTAAGCTAGTACTTTCAACCTTTTTGAAAATCATTTTTTCTTTCTATTCACTTGCTTTGTTCAGAAAGAGACAAAAGCCGCCAATCTGAAGGAAGGAAACCCAACAGAGGACGAGCTCGAGCGTCTAGCTGGCGAGCTCCGTTTGTGTGAGGATCTGTGGAAAAGATTAGGTAGGGTTTTGGGAATAAAACCTACACAGATTGACGCAATTGACGTCGAGGAACAAGGAGCACATGAGAAATGTTATGCAATGTTAAAGAAATGGCGCGAGGAGAATGGCTCCAAAGCAACTTACGAAGCCCTGGCGAAAGGTCTTTTGCATGAAACCACACAACAAGGCAGGCTTGTGTCAAAATATTGCTGTAATGAAACTGCATTTTGGTGTTAGCATTTTTGTAATACCATTTTTGCTGGTGAAAGCATTCTGTTCGGGAAAACGAAAAAACAATGCCAGTGTTGCCTGTTGTAGTCTAAGATGATGACAAGTTTGGTTTTCTACTTTCTTTTTGTCATTTCTTCAGTGTGTATCATTCTATGCTTCTTCCAACAAAGCGGAAAAATAGCAAACATACTGTTTTATGATTTATTTGCGTAATAGGGAAGACGCATCAAAGTTCTGAATTTCTTTAATTTTGCTCTCATGGCCTTAAACGCCTTACAAAAAACCAATCAATAAGCATAGCACAATTGAAAAAAATTGAGGGCAATGTTAGTTTTATACTGATCGAAAGATCACCTATGCCCTATTTCCGCTTTCTTCAATTTCGTCTGATATTTGGAGCTTGTCTACCAAATGCGCAACTTCACCAATAATAGATACCCTTAAGGAGAAATACAGGAAAACGACAAGACTATTTTTACGCTCTGTCGCTGCTACCAGTTGAAAAAATGATTTTGCTCTATTTAATTTTGATGTAAATATTCACATTATTTTTTATTTAAACATGAATAGCTTTTTGGAACCTCTAATTATTATATCTTCTTTTTTGTTGCGCAGGTAGTTTTCGAGCAATTTCTTCAAATATTTGAATCTCCTTTGCACGGGAGGAAATATGAAATTGACAGGGTAATTGCTACGTAAATAGTTAACATTTATCCCCGGAACAGGTGACTAGTGGCGGAAATTTACCGAAGCGCGAATGCGTCGAGGTAAATATCTGTTGCTAGGCACCGACACTGAGGGGATAATTGTTTTAGTATTAATTAAACAGGTGAATAGCACTTTTAGAAATAATTTATTTCCATTTTTTCAACAAAAAAGTGAGCGATAAAAAGTCTTAGTCTTACGCACATCCATCTCGCACGCGCGCTCGTTTCATGCATGAGTGACCGAAGTGAATAGCACAGGATTTTCGGTGTTTGATGAACTAATCAGAAAGCGCGAAAAGTGATATCCACCTGTTTGGTTAATACTAAATGACGTTATTACGTTTTTGCTATAACAATATGAAAATCTGCATAGAGCTAGAGGTAAAAAGAATTGTTGGATTTCATTTGTATAGTTTGTATCTTTTGCATTACAATGTCAAGGTAAAATATCCTGCAAGCAAACCTGCAAGCTTTATTATTTTTGCATGTTTGAATTTTAGTTCTCCAAAACTCTGGGTTGTGCACTTCGAAATCTTAACTTCAGCTCCTTCCACTTTGGCAGTCACTGATAGACCACAAGCTTATGGAAGTTTATCTGATTTCTGTGATCCCCTTTTCTGAAATTGAAGCGATGGCAAAAAATTCCAATTTTCTGTAAACTCGGTATAGGACAGTTATACGTATTTTCACATTAGAGATTAAAAAAATCGGTGATCATGTGACAACAACTGGACCAGTGCCAATCATAAAAGTCCAAGGTCAAAGAAAAGTTTTGTTCAGTTTTGAAATCGCTTCGAAAGTGAATTCGAAACTGAAGTATTGATGATTTATAAATTTGCATTCATCAAATTATTTGGTAACACACCACCTAGGAAAATTTAATATTCTTGCTGGCAACATGGAAGTCGAAAACTTTTAAAATCCTCTGATCTTGGTGAACATATGTCACTTACACAACTGAACATAACATGATTTTTAGATGAAAAATTGAGTCCAGACGTTTTCATAATTCCAAAGCGACTGACAAAATCTACTACAGCAAGGATTGGCACCTAATAAAATTTCTGAATTGCAACAAAGAAAGTTACTGCACTTTTCAATTAGTTTTTTTTTACAGCTGAAAGAAATCGAATTAGAAAAATTGGTTGAGCATACATTAGAGATTCACAACCTTGTCAAATTACAGCAAAATAACACTCTGCACTTGATCAAAGAAAAATAGTTTGCGCTTCGTTAATCAATTTTTGAAAATCTTTCAACTCAGTACCATACACAAACTTACCATACGGCATTATAGAGAACCTGTGGAACTGGCTCACAGACCAACTATCTAATCGTTTGTTCTTGGTTTGTTATCGAGTCGGTGATAGCCAGTCTCGGGTCTCCTCAATGCCACATAGATTCGTATTTGGACCCTTTCTCTTCAACCTGTACACAAATGACCCAGCAAATGTAACTAAACAACATTCTGGAGTACACAAGTCTTGAGATGTATGTAAATGACACGACCCTGTCCTAAAGATCTGCAACAAATAGAGCATTTGCCTTTACTGCTAAGTGGTGTATTGTGAATGCTATAACATTGCATCCTATAGAAAGCAGAGCTATGATGCTGTACAGATGGATAAATTTAGAATTTTGATAAAAAGCTATTAAGCTATTATTTGAGAAACCATAGTATTTAGTAAAAATTAAGGTAGTTTTGTGGTGGTAGACGTTGTCATGGTTACGTATGTAGTGCATTACTCGTTACACAAACCCAGCCACATTCATTTGATCAATAACTAAACTTGATATAAACTCGTTGATAAGGCTGTCCAGGTACTAAAATTAAAGGCCTCATTAAAACTTTTCCAGATAGCTACTCTGCTGTCATAAAAACTATTGCGGATAGATCTTTCGTTTACGCTTGGAATGTGAAACGTCGCATACCGGACAGCTTTTTGTTACGTATTCGAAGCATAATAAGATGCTATTAATTGGCACATTTATTTCCCTTGTGCTTACAATCATGCTTTATAATAATCTGTTATATTAGCATACTAGCCTGGCTTTTGTATCCGCCGCTGAGGAAAGTTACAGTATCATAATCGCAACGTCCAGAAATTAAGGATATTTCCCTGTCAATGACAAATTTTAAATATAGTTTTTATATATACGTTTTTATTGGAAAAACATCTCGTTTACTCTGCAACACAACAACTTGTGACTCGGCACGAAGTTCTGTCAGGTATGGTATAAACGAGGCCAAATAGTAGATTTTTAAGAGTTGTGAAATTATATGTGTTGAGAGTCCATAAGCTTGGTTTTCACTAGCAATGCAAGAAAAAGCGCAGAAGCAAGTGTAAACTCCTTGCATTCCGTGAAAATAAAGCATGAAAGAGGCAAAATAGTCTTTAGTTACCAGATTTCAGATCAAAATTAGCTTCTGCCTGCGCCATCTTCTCTGTTCATGTATAACTGCGAAGGAACCCAGGAAGAGTGCTTTGACTGGTTAATCGAAAACAGCCCGAAGAACATTCTTTGCGCTTACTCCATGTTTGGTTTTCACGAAGCAAGCACAAAAAAGGAAAAGTTTTCAATCCTTGCGTTTCCTCTTATGTCAAGACAGTTTTCTTCATTTGTTTCTGAGCCAGCGTGTACCGATCGAAACGAAATTCACGCGGTTGCTAAAATAACAATAGGATAATGATAAACAACAGCTCAACCCAAATACCAATAGCTTATATAGTGTATTGTAACAACTGAAGGTACAGCTCTAGAAAGGTACAGGTATATTGTTGTTTCTACGCTTATTATTGTATATTAGTATAGGTAATAGCATGATTTGTAGTGATATTTGGTATAAATACCACAAGTGATATTTCAAACAACTTTGAAATATGAGTGATATTTGTGCCAAATACCACGTACAAATCATGCTATTATTTGTTTATACTAATACCTTAGAAATTTCAGCAAACAGCTTCTGTTTATTTTGTCTCGCACATTTGAATGAGTTTGTAATTTTCACATGTAGGTATTTCACAATTACGCTGAAATACCACTGCTCTCGACCAATCAGATTGCAAAAATTTCTCAGGTAAAGGTATAAGTGTAGAAATTAGCCTTCGGTTACACTAGTGCTGTAACCGCTTAAAACGTTGTTACTAATTATTTGTTGGCTTTGATAGCAAACAATTACTTATTAACAAGCACGATTCCAAAGTGCGAAAATAAGTGAGGATAAAGTATCATTTTAGAGACCGGTCGTTTTATAGAATAATACGTCAATTAAACTTATATATACGTTTAATAGTTTAAAGAAGTAGTTAGAAAGCAAATTGCTGTAGTTTCTTGTTTTATTACATTTAAGAACGGGAGTAGTATAGGAAAGGAGAGTTCTGGACAAGGTTGGATGTGGGATAGCCCCGCCCTCTAGGCATGACGTCATCATATTTTTAGTCTGGGGTCATTCAAAGTCACCAATCCGATCATGTAATTGGCTGTTATTAATCGCACGATACTGTAGGTCATTCAAATTTGATCATATGATATTGATTATATCAGGTGATTGATCATCGGATCGATCATGTGATATCATGGGTTACTCGGAGTGCCTGAATGCTAGGATGTGATTGGTCGTTATGGCGTGAAATGATTCTATACCCGATTTTAAGAACAACTGGTCGAACTTGTTTAGGAGATTAGGAAGAGTCTAGGGCAGTCCTGTGGTCTAGTTTTATTGCCTTTTTTGGTACAAATTGGGTAAAAACTCGCAATATATCTTTGCTATTCGGAAATGTGTGCCGGTAAGTCTTTGTACTTATGTTATGTACTTATGGTTTGGATTATATCGGGTGATTGATCATGGGATCGATCATGTGATATCATGGGTGACTTTTAAGTCATTAAAATGCTAGAATGTGATTGGTCGTTATGGAGTCATATAATTCTATAACTTATTTTTAGATTAATTAGTCAAACTCGTTTAGGAGACTAGGACCAGTTTACAATCATGGTCAATATTGTTGGGACGACCCCCTCCCCCGCATCAATGTTGAGTAAACTTCATCAAAAGTCTCCAAAAATCGAATTTTTATGTACAGTCGGAGGTTCCAACATTGAACAGGGGGGAGGGGGGTCAAATTAATATTTTTAGAACATTTTGACTGTTTTCATAATCTTATAATCCTAAAGTAGCTTTAAGAGTAAAATATAGAGTTTCCCGGCTTACATAATCAGCTCGTCCCAACAACTTTTGACCATGATTGTCTGAGAAATTAGGCGTGACTTCGGTTGAAGGACTCTTTTAATGCTTAGTTATACCTCGCAAGCACATTTCCTTGAAAAATAATAAGGTTTTACAAATGAAAGAATATATATGATTATACTTTTTGTGTTTTGAGTTTAAGAAGTGACTAAATCAAGTAAAACCGACAATGAAAATCGTGACACACAAAGCTAAACCAGGGAACATTTATTTAATTATAATAAGCATCTTGCTACTTCCTATAAAAATGATTTTATACTTTCAATCTGTGTGAAAAAAGATCTACTTCGGACAAAATTACTGTTGATAACGCCGGTTATCCACTGAACAGTACCGCGATAAGTCTACAGCTATAAATTCAGGTGTATGATTATGAGCCCGAGTCAAAACTTAAATAGTCGTTGGAGAGTCATGTCCGAGCTGAACGAGGCAAATGCAAATGCAATAGCGAGAGCAGGATGCAATTGTTGTCGTGTAGACAGTGCTTTGTAGAGTTTATTTTATTAAACAAGAAGTGACACTGTTACTAAGAACAAATTCACTTCAGTATTTGAAATAGCAAAATGCAACTTGTGTCAAACATTGACCGTTAACTGACCTTGACCTTGTGAAGGTCAATAATACCGGTACATGGCGACAATACTCCCTACAATACTCCATTTCTATCGAAATAAACAAGCACATACGTACTGAAAAAGATTTAGAAAAACTCCTAAAACATTCTGTTCACTCCCTAGTTTCATTTTTTCAAATATGATAATAATAATAATAATGGTTTATTGGATATAAAATTGCACCTAAGTGAAATACTTTATATTTACAAGTCTTAAAAAAAATAAGATAAGCTAATAGAAGTCAAATTTCATCCGCTTTATTATCGGGGGACTGAGCCGGTTTGCAGTATTTAATAAGCGTAACAATAGTGCGTAAGTACATTTAAAGCGGTCAATATTACATTTGCAGAGCGAGAGTTAACTACTACTTTACAATTACTTATAAATTATTACTCGGGCCGAAGGCACCGAGTCTAGGTTTGCCGTCCGTTTTTTGTTATTCGTCGTGTCGCGCATAAACAGCGCGTGCGTTAGGTGAGATGATTTTGAGCCCCCGTTACTTTTGGCTGCGGTAAATATTATGGTATAAGCGCTTATTGTTCCATATTGCATGCTGCACTACGATCTGGCGTGGAGGTGGATTTTTGGAGGTTGATGTTCTTGGGTGTTGCTTTTTAAACGCATTTGCCCTCGTTTGTTTTTATTTTTCGTGTCACGATCTTCCTTCGGCTCGGCTACCAAGCCTACTTTGACTTGGCAAGATGACTGCTTTTGAAAGCTATATTCACGAAGGAAGTTCCTAAAAAGATCCAGTGCTTCGCTATCAGCAAAGAAAAAGTAATTAGTGAACTCGAACCTTGAGCACCGAAGAAGTGATCGCCAGATCAGACGGAAATGATCAAATATGGTCGATCACGATGAAGAATAGCCAAGAATTTAACAGTTTCTGTGGCTGCACGCGTCTCCAGTTTTGACCTCCGTGGCTACAATGTATGTATGAGGGAACAACTGACACTGACAGCGACTGTAGTCATAGTATGAGCTCTGGAAGGTAACCTGCATGCACCAGGAACTTTTTAAAATTTAAGATTTCCAAAAATGTATTTATGTTTTAAAGCAAAACAGAAGGAATCTCGATGTCAACGCTTGCCGCAGCCATCAGATTCAAGTTGTATTCCGCATGGGACAAGATGGGAAAAATTTCGGGTCAGCACTATGCGGGTCAGACTCATCGATCTGAGCTTGAGAACTTTAATCTAGAAGTGGAACTTGTGATTATTCAGTAAATCTTGAACGTTTTCATTTGGTTTATATCCATTTGTCTTGTCTGTATTCATGAAGTTATAGTGCTTGGCACAGCTCACAAGGTGTCAAATTATTTTTGCTTGCTCAGTATACCATGTATATCATAGCAACAGCTTGAAGGGACCACACTCAGCTCTTTCCTGTCTTTTATTAGTTTGTTGTGTACTGGTTCTCGGCGGATTCTTATCTTGTGTCCATCAATTTCTAGAGGTAAGCACTGTTGTGCTTCGAATTGGTATGCCGTTCAAACATTTCACACAAGAAAATGTTTGCCCGCAGTGAGCGCAAGTTCCCTGCCACTGCGCGTACAACATGAGATGGTCAACAAACTATAAACACCAGTTTAGATTTTTCAGATCTGATCTAGCGCGAGTTTACCTGATCCACGATTCCTCCCTAAGATAAATAGAAATCCTGTAGGGTTAGGCAATCAAGAACAAGTGGAAAATTGGAATGTGTTGACCTCGCACGGGAGGATGTAGCCCCATTATGCTGAGTAGTAGCTCTGCGCTTCCCAATTGCTAAAGCAAGCACGGCGTCACCGTTTACTTCGAAGATTCTGTTGGCGGTTTCAGGAATTGGAAGCGAAGAAAAGTAACTGTGTAAGACGCAATACGAGTGAGAGCTTCGGATAGAGCAACGAAAACTCCACTTCGCAGCTAAAACAAGCTGTGGATCTGACAATCTCTACACACACAGCTGAATGATCAAGCATTGTTTGTAAGCGATCTGGACTGACAATATATCTTCCTCTCGGTTTTTCAAAGTTTTCAAATTGTAAATCTGTCTGTTGGCCCTCAGAGCTTGAACTTGAACAATCACTAAAACCAGAATTCGTCTATAAAACTTTCTTCCAAACTTCCCCGGTCTTAGGACCATGGACAAACCATGGTTGACCATTGTCAAAACATGGTTTGACCATGGTTTCAGAACATGGTTGACCATGGTTTGACCATGGTCAACCATGAACGTTAAATTGCACTATTGCTGACCATGGTTAACCATGGTCACCAAAAGTTGGTTCTTGTCATATAATAACACGGTCAGGACATGGTGAACCATGGTTTTTTTACCATGTCTAAACATATTTAAACATGGTGAAATTTAATTTTAAAATGAGAAAAACCCTGCAGTGGTGTAGCATATATTACTTTTAAATACCATATGTTATATATAAACCATAAACTAAACATTAATTTCACCATGTTAAGAAAATCTGACCACATTTTACTTTATGAAACCATGGTCTTTCATGGTGTATCATGTTTTCATCTCAGTAAGAAACAAATAAAACCATGGTTAACCATGTTATTTCATGGTAAGAATTGGTGAGTCTAACCATGAAATACCATGGTTAACCATGTTGGTGTGGACAATTTTTACTAAAAAATATTTAATAATGACCAATCTCACCGTAGAACATTTATTTAATATTAAATAAAATAATAACACAGTAAATTGTTACAAAAAATAACAATTTATTGATACGATCAAGCTCTTAAAAACATTCTACATGTACATTCATATTAACTCAGTTTTTAAGCAATTTAGAATATTCTGTCTCAAAGGACCAGTCACTATTTAGGTTTGAAAACAAAAAATTTGCAACTGGGAAGTATAGTATGATTTATTTTGTAGCAGTCACTGCAGATGGGCAGCCTATACTAATCTTATTTAAAGAAAAACTCCATCCATACTGTTGAACAAGGACGTTGAGTTTTTTGTCACCTCCATGGACAGTCTTTTCGAGTTCAGCCTGCGGAGAGCTTTACTGTCTTTGACAGTTTCTTGTAGCTTTTCCATCTTCTCTTGGAGTTCAACAAATTTCTCAGAACAGCATCGACATGACCACCCTCTACGATATTGGCTCCGGGCGACTAGATATATGAGGTCTTGATCACTTGCCAGCAATCTGGTTTAGGGACTCCGATCCACTCAACAAAGTGCCATAGCAGGAACGTTAACAACCATCATGCAAAAAAACACAGAAAAACTGAAGTGGATAATATTATAAAATACAAAATTAAAGGTACTGCAGAGCAGTTAAATATGAAAACGGACGAACGTTTAAAGAAATTGGGATCGCAACACACTGAGCTCTAACTCTTAACAGTTGTTGACTACAAGATACAATCAAGTAAGTTACAGTCTAGTATTCAAAAAAAGATAAAATCGTACGTGCCTGTAATGCTGCATATTGAGCAATTAATTTTGTCCTTGGCTTGATGATTCATCCGCCATTCGATCGGTATCACTCCACAACACATATTGTGCAAGTTATCTTTAAGTTTGCGCAAAGGTTGACCTCGTGAATTAGATGTAACCAAAACCTACTCGAATAAGATTTCAAGACCGGCTAAATTTACAAATAATACAGCAAAACGGGTTCACCACTGCCGCATATATGCACATGAAACCTACCTGCAAAAAAACCGTTTACTGTGGCGCGCACAGGAACACTATTTTTCAAGTTGGGGTCTGGGACCGAATAGTTTCTCCATATATGGAATTTATGTCAGATGGCCCCAATAAAAAAGATGGCGGAAGGTCGAGGGAAAGTGGTTTCAAGTCATTCATCTTTTGGACATTGTTACTGAGATAAGAGTATTTGTTTGAACTATTGTATTAATGTCAATTAATAATATTTTTAAAGGGCTGTTTTAGTGGTACAGTATGTACAACAGATAAAATGGGAAGACTTGAGTTGATTTCGTAACAACTCTATTTCAGTTTGAACTACGGTCAATGGATTTCCGGTGATCGTCATGTGGGCAAAAATTGAGCAATATCCCTTAGTTCTATCTCTTTTCGTGGAATAAAATGTGCTTAGCACGCTTTCTTCACACATTTTTTTAAAAATACCATGTCGGAGACCATGTATTATTAAAAAATGTTCTAAATCACAATTAGTTAACACCACATTTTCGCACTCTTTTTAGTCACGCCATTATATTTTAGATTGGTCATGGCCTATTCTGTATTTGTAATTAATATAAATATACTTGTTATTCCCTAATGAAGCCACAGTATTGGCGAAACCGGTCGGAAAAATATGCAAGTTTTAAACTGATAACAGCGCGAAGTGCTGTGTTTTACTCTTCAGTGCTGCTCACTAGTTTTATCTTAAAAATCGGCCCCAAATTTTTCCATTGCAGGTGCAGTTGTCAAACTGACTGATGTTCCTCCTGACCACATTCCTGTTTACACTGACAGTCATACCTGTATCAGATATTCAAGGGAAGCTAATTTTTCATATCATAATTTTGTAAATCACAAAAATTTGTCATTCGTCTGCCAAATATGCATGGTCATTGACTTCTAAAGTAGAAGGCTCATTATTATTAGACCTTTGCAATTCAGGATCTATGTTAATATGTAACTTGTAGAGCTTGAGTATTTTTAAGAATTAATATTAATTTTATTAAGTATTGTAATCAGTACATTTAAAACATTTTCAATTGTAAAATGTACAAGTTGCTAACTAGTACCAGTTGAGGTTATTATGTTACATGTAGTGTAAGTAATAAAGCTTTATTTGAATTCTGAAATGAGTTTCATGTTATGATTATTTGGGTGCGATTACACTTATTGAAATTAAGCATGGTTTGATGAAGTTTGACTTCAGAAATGATGGTGAAAAAATGGTGATTCTCACTTTAGTGTTGCTGATCTTCAGAACAGTCGATCTTACTGCTTTCTTATCAAATGATGGCATTAGGTAAACCAGCTGTTGATAACAACTGAGGCCCTCAACACACTGACTGCAAATACATAGTTTGAAGGGCGACCTTAATTGAGGCTGCTTTAGTTGTCTTAAGAAATTATAATGAGACCGAAGGAGTCAATATACTCTCAGACCATGGTCAAACATGGTTAATCATGGTCTTGGGAGCAATTTAAAGATTTCATTTAGTTAAATGACTGTCGCATCATTACTTTGATAAAAAATTTTCCCAATAAAAATATTTCATTAGTAAAATAATTAAAAGCAACTTCATAACAAAAAAATATTTTTGAGGGCAGCTTCTTTTTAATTCAAAACACCAAACTGGTATTTAAATGTTTTTATTCTTGAGACATTCAGACCATGGTCAAATGTGGTTGGCCATGGTCATGTACAAGTATGTGGTGTTGCGATTTTTAAGTTAATTCAATTAAACAAAATTTCATCTTCTGCACCCAATACTGACTCTTTACCAATTTTCAACCTCATTTGCCTTTTTCCAAGCTGTAGTTTCTTTTTTATTCTTTAGTTCTTGAAATTCAGATTTCTGACCATGGTCGACTGTGTACCATGGTCATACCTCTTCAAAAGACCATGGTCAGCTACCATTGTCATATCATTGTTAACCATGGTTGAACATGGTTGACAGTGAAAAACCATGATACCATGGTCAACCCAAGACCGGGGTTCTCTTGCTTTCTTGGATTTTATTCTTGCTTGAACTTGAGTTCTGCAAAGAATGTTCAGGCTTTTAGCTATCTGGCAATATTTCTGACAACAATAAATCAAATTCTTTTTCGGGCAAATCAACACCCGCGATCGGTATCATCTAAATTCTTCCGTCTTTCCTTACAGAACTTTCCTGTCGGAGATCTTCGTTTTCGTTTTTCTGAACTCAAAGAACAGAAGATGTTCGAGTTCCTTTTATATTTTTAGCCTTGAAATGATATTGCTATAAAATATTAGTCAACGGTCTAGCCGATAGGACAACAGAATCAAAACAAACATCGAAAAACATGCTACAAGTTAATAAACTTTAACAAATGTCACGATTTTCAGTTTTAACTCCAATGGTCGTTAACAAACGAACATTGATGGACAAGAAAACAGTCGACATCCTACATGATTTCCTTACCAATCTGAACTTTCCAATCTGGAGTTTGTCTCCTCCTCGTTGTTTTTGTTCTTGTTGTTCCGAAGAAACTACTGGCAGTACAGAGCTTCGAACTTAATCCGAGGGAACACACGATTCGAACTGATATGACAGAATAGTTGAATACCGTTTGTTCTCACTTGGTTTAGAAGTCGATGAGGAATCGGAGAATGAACGAGACACAATTTGATCGATTACTCCTGCAACTGCAAGCTTTCTTCAAAGTACATGTACTGTACAGATCTAGAATTTTTGGATTTGAGAATGACGTCTTTTAACTGCTGTCTGCTGACTGATTTGTTAGGAGTCAGCCATCGCCATTGGTCCAAGATGGCGGATTTTACGCACCTTTACCCTTGGGTATTCTAAAGTACCTCGAAAATTTCGCCTAAAAACTAAAACAATGAGGAAAACATTATATCTCAAACATAAAAAATATTTTTTCGTTGCTTTGGAGTTTCCCTTTGAATATAAAAAAAAGATGAAATCTCGAGCGACTTTGGGAGTTGAGATTGAGTCCTTCCAAGTATCACAAAGTTTGTATCGGGTAAACGATAAATTACCTTGAGTCGGCGCAGGATTAATTAACGACATAAGACAAAGTGACGTGGATATTGTTATTGCTTCTTGTGCCTAACGACTCCGTGATTCAGTTTCTCTGTGAATTGCTTGATCTAACTTGGCTTTTTACTGGCACTTTGTTCGTATGCAAATGCGTGTTCTTCCGCCAAAAGCGAACTTCAAACTTGTTCCAGGAGCATTTTTGATTAAAACGTATCTACAGTTATGAGCAAATTTGAGATCTGCTACTTTAATAAGAATCGCATTTCATTTGTTTAATCAAACAGGCACTGTCAACCAACTACGTCCAACGAAATTTTCGTTTCGCATCATCGACCCCATCCCTGGGCCTGCCACACAGGAAATTTCCGTACTGGGGGTGGGACAGTCCCAGGTGTCATTCATGAACTTTCACGAGCTCTAACAACAGTGCATCATGATCATGACGAGTTCGGAATTTTACATGTGTCGGTTATTAGCACCTAAACAATGGCAAAACATTTATCTTTGTTTCAGTTTGCCAAATGCAGGCTAACAAAACGGAATTGCTCAAAACTCGATAGGATTTATTTGTAGTGCTTCCTGATCTGTAAAATGCGGATGATAAGCAATTGCAGACTAAAAAAACAATTTTTAGTAAAATTGTAAGCATCTTTTACTGAAGTCCATGAGGTTTGTGACAAAGTTTTATCAGTACAGCGTAGAACTTTTATATTGTTCATTGTTGTAAATTTCTTTCAGTGTAGTAAAATCTCAGCACCGCGAATGACATTAGTTTGGTTCACAAACACAAATGTATTACAAGTAATTCAAACAAGAGAGATTATTTGAGAAATAATATAGCGCTACCCAGGTCAGAACCTGCCTGCAAATGTAAGATCGTGCACAAACAAACACCAGTTTGATCGACAGGTCAGGCAAATTTTAATGGGCAGGGCAAAGGAGAGAATCTCCAGAGGTCAACTTTTATAGATTATCGGCAGAATTTCTAGTTCCTAGATTTTATTATTATATAAATTGTAAATAGATTACTTCATGCATTCCTTTTCTTTTCTTTTTATTATCACAGATGTATAGCTACACTGTAGAGAAGCTGTGAATAAACCATTGTTATCATTATTATTCTGCGAAATGTTTTTCATAAATCCAACCTTGTGATTGCTCAGTTATTAAGCCTACCATTGTAATTTGATTAACATCTCAAAATTTTGCTGACTGTATTCGTTCTCGCCAAACTGTTAGCAAATCAGCAGTGGACTGCTGCATTGGTATGAATAATTATTCCTGATCTTGTGGCGTTGTTTACTGCATGTAGATGACGTAACACAATGGTCAATCTACTTGATTGGTACTAACTCAACTTCACAAAAATCTCAAAGTTTAATTTTAACTCATGCGCACACTGAATATTTTGAAATGTGATGCAGTTTGCATTTGAGAGTGGACCCACAAGTTCTGGCGTGAATATTAAGGAAACTTTGCTTTGCGATTACGTTCGTTATCTGGCGTTCTATCAAACTTGAAGCGAAAGTCCTATATTAAGTTCTAAAAAAAGTCCTTACGCAATAAAGAAAGAAAAGCTAAAGCAAAAGAATTAATAACAAGTTTATGGGGTTAGCAATTTAGCAATAGAAAGTTTAATAGCGTCGGTTGGGTGGCTGGAAACGCAGTCTTTTAATTTATTTTCTTCCATGTCCATCCGAGGTCTGGGGCGAGTTCGTCATTTCCTGGAACTGACAAAGTTGTTGTCGACAAGATTCTGAGAACTTTCAATTTCGGTTTCATATCGTAAAAGTTTTCGCTTTCTACCTTTGATGCTAAGTTAATATTGACGATGGCCCTAAAGAAAACTCGATAGGAACAAGTATCATAGCCGCCAATAAGCCGGTTATAGAAACTCTCAGAAGCCGCATGATTAAGCTATGGAAGCTGCAGTCGGTTTGAGAGTTGTTCGTGGCCCACATTGGGAATTGAGCGACCAACGTGGCGATGGAGGAGAAGGTTTTGTGGGCACAGTGGTTGAAGTTGGAGGAACTAAAGGCTCAAAGTTGGCGGAGAACAAAGTCTGGGTGCAGTGGGACAGCGGCATTCGACGTGACCATCGAGCTGGGCAATACGGGAAGTATTATGACTTGTATGTGTTCGATAGCTCTCCAGCAGGTAAGTTTTTTTACTATCGAAAGTGAAAGTACTACTTTCATAGGAAGAGTTTTCTTGGTTTGGAATAACTCAGATTCTACGTGCTAAGATACCAATGCAAGTCCTGTGGCCGACTAAATTTTACAAAGAGACATGCATGTAAAAACTTCATTTTTTTATTTCCGTCACGCTAAGGCGGAGGAAACCATTGGCGAAGGACAACGTGTGTATCGCTGCAATCAAGAATCGAATAACAATATATCCCCCTAAAGTATTGAAGCTCACAAAAATTATTCGGATTAAATTTGATCTGGAGGTTTAGCTGTTAAACTATGATAACCCAAACTGTGAAAGTTGGAAGTCTAAAAGAGAAGAGCAATGTTCCGTAGTGATTACTATTTAAAATAATCGATTTTCCTTCAGTGTCCGGTCAGAACAAAAAAAGCAAAACAGAAATACTGAATATCGGTCTCAGTTCCGTCATGCATCATGCACTTTTTATTGGTCAGGGAACTCACAGTGTTATTAAAACCTGTGTCTGTGACAAGTAGAAATAAGTACTCGATATTTATTCAACTGTCCTCAAAGAACTCGTATCTTTTCTCCTTTTTTATATAGTATGATAATTTCGTACAACACTGGTGGTTAATCAAGACGTAAGCTGCGATCGTTAAACCGTATATGCGCTAACTCTTTCGCTTTTTTTACTCTCCATTTGCCTACATGTAAGGTCAAACTAGCAAGAGAGTCAATGAGAGTTCAAACTCTCACTTTCGCCCACTCCCGTTCGACCGCCAACTCTCAAACGCCCTCATCGACTCTCGAGCGCTCTCATCAACTTTCAACAAGTTCAACGTTTGTTGGGCGACTCTTGCCAACTCTCATGGACTCTCATCCTCGTTTGACTGTGCGCGTGAGACAAAACCTTGATTCAAATCTGATCACTCAACTCTTATAGTAAAAGAACTGTTAAGCTCGTTTGACCCAGGCTTTGGGTTTTATTTGAAAAAGTGTGTAGGGTTTTGTCATTTCTCAGTGCAGCAGCGAGCGAGGCTAGTAATAATAAGTGTGTCGACAGAATATATAATTCCTTTCGTTTTGTGTCTCTTAAACACTTTAAAATTGAAAAAATTTGGTTATTTTTAAAATTAAAATTTTCTCAAATGTGCTGATTGCATTGGTCTTAAATGTCGTGAAATGTCATGATAGTTGATTCTGTCACGCTACAACAAAGAAACCTGAGCATAGACAAAAACAACCCGAGGGCTTACTAAAACTCAAAATACCTTCATGAAGTTTTAAACACACATTTCTCAATGTTAATCGGCATATCAAGCTCAATTTTTTCAGTGATTGCTAATTATACCATACTACAACGAATTATTAAATATTTTTTTTGAAACATGAAGTGAAAATGTAAACAATGACGCCATCAGCCGTACACAGTCGAATATAAATATCTATTGTTATGTATCACCACATTCAGCCATATCATCTCTACGTACAGCCCTGTTTCCATATTATCTCAGCGATCCCAGCGATTATATGGAAACCGGGCTTACGGCAGCTTAACACCGTGTTCAGCCATTCATCACTTTATACTGCCATGCACCGCACTGTTCTATCACTACTTGCTTATATGTATCACTCTGTTCAGCTGAATATCAATATACGTACTGCTACGCATCACCACAAGAAATTATATATCACTACATACTGGAGTGTAGAGCTCTAGATCTGTTCAGCCATAATTCACTGCATATTGCCATATATATATGCATCTCAATTTTCTACCATATGTCATTTTGTTCATCCAGGTGGAAAAACAACTCTACGTTAATTGGCTTAACCAGACATTTTGATCTTAACATTCTTCAAATTTAAGGTGACAAAAACAATGTTGTGTCGCTATATGGATGGTGCACTATACAAGTTTCCGAAAAGTTATTTCTTTGATACGCGGAGAAAAAACATGCAGATTTGAATTGAGATGCGATACGATGCAGAATTTTTGAATGAACTGTTTTCCAAAACTAAGAGTTGAAAAGATGTTTCCATTAGATTATTTTCAATCTTGGTCACAATCTTTATACTTTGCACAAAGACGAATCTTAGGCAAGTTTTTTTTATTATTGCCCAAGGCCAAGTATTGATTTTCTAGTTAGCAGAAAATTCCAAACCAACTTCGACTGTTTGCTTTGTACATTAATAAAAGCATAACTTGGAAGGTCTTGGAAGCTACAAACGTCACTACAACTTAATGATAAAAAACAAAGACTTTGCTAGCAAGTTATTATTAGAATTAATAACACTCTGACTTCTTATTCATTGAAAGGAGTTGTTCACGCAAACTACACGTGTCACGGTTGCTACAAATCGCCGATACGTGGAACGAGATGGCGGTGCTTGGAGTGCCACGACTTTGATCTCTGTACTGGATGTTACATGGCTGATGAGCATAATAAACACCACAAGTTTGAAAGAGTCGACAATAGCGATTCCGAAGGGTATGTATAATGAGTGGTGGTCTAAAGGTGCCAACAAGAAACTGATCATCTCTTAAAAGTGTTACTGAAGAATAACTTTTTTTTAAACTTTACTCTCAAAATTAAGATAAAACACAACTTTTTTCATTTTTGACAAAAGGAACAAAATTAGAGACCTTAAGAAACCCGTCTATCGGTATACGTGTACGGGTAGCTTACCCACACCCGTAGCCGTTCGTACACGTTGCTGTAAGTTAACAAACACTTACCCGTTCCAGCCTTGCTCCTACCGTTTTAACTCACGTGTAGACTGCTGTTTACCCCGGGAAAACGGGGTAGTGTTACCGGGTAAAATCGGTGACGTCGTCAAAAAATGGGCTACCCGTTACCCGTACACCGATTTCGGGGTATCTTAAGGCCCCTAAGAACTCATATATTATATGGGGTGGCTCCCGACTAGTCACGACCAAAATGGAGCTTGTCGGGCAAAATTTAAACAAGTTTGATTTTCAGTTGTTCTATCGGAAAGTCAGTTGAAGTGGTCCCTGATAATTTGTCGGGAGAAAACGCATGGAAGTGTTGCAATCGTCCTTTATCTTTTTTTAAACGTTCGTAGGTAAGTCAATAAAAGGCTGGTACATGTGTGATGAACTGTGAAGTCAGACACTCGACACTCGGTACTCTTCTTACAATAAATCAACTAGATGTGTGATCGGCTCAAGAAATCGAGAGTTTGGGACGAGGAAGATTGATGTGACATGACTTTAGACAAATAACATGACGAGTTTAATGGATAAAGTACACATTTTCGTAAAGAATGTTTGTTGTCAAATTGTTGCCGTTAACTTGGTCCATCTTTCCTTCCCTTTTTAGTGTTCCAGTTGGTAAGCGACTTGGTGCAACAAAGATTCAAGCCAAAGGAGTTTTTAAGGGAGCCAAAGTGGCGCGAGGTTTCGGTTGGCAGTGGAACGACCAAGACGGGGGTAAAGGGAAAGAGGGCGTGGTATTGGAAGTCACGGATTACGAGGGGGTACCCCACAGTGGAGCTGTCGTTTCGTGGGATTG
>JANRMR010248129.1:0-16271 GCA_025434825.1 Bergia sp. 'catenularis'
GCACTGGGAGGACAAGGTTCATGTAATCGTTAAAAGAAGGGGGGAGGGACCAGTGTATGAAGTGAAGCCCGAGGACCGAGACAAGCCAATACGTGTACTACACCGTAATATCTTGCTCCCTTGCGACTTTCTGGCCCATACAGAGATACCTACTGCAGACGATATTGGACAACGGCCTAGAACTCAGCGTGCGAGAAGACTACGACAGAGAAGTCAACAGGTGGATGAAAGACCCAATGACAGCGACTACAGTGATAGTGAAGAAGAGCTTCTATTAGTAACAAATCAACCAGCTGCTGAAATGAGTGAGGAACAAGTCGATCGTGAAGATACGGTGGTGACAAGCTACCCAAGAGATGATAATCATGATGTTCGTCCTGGAGAAGCAGACGACCGGGTGAATGGATCTACACAGGGAGGTCATGGTGAACAAGCACAGTTGGAAGAGCACGAACCTCAAGTAGAACTGTGCGCTCCACCACCAGAAGAAGAACCAACGCAGAGACCGCAGCGTATACGACATCCACCAGTCAGACTTGGGTATGATGGTCATGGTCAGCAGGTATTGGTGCAGTCAACAGATGCAGCTTACCAAGCGAGACCATTTTACTGTACACTGCCACAACCAGTATTCTACCCTTACCAACCAATCCCACTACCGAGTATTGGTCAACAGGTGTACAGCAACGCGTGGATGAACTACAACAGTGTACCGCCTTATGCAGCACAATATTACTGAACATTTGATTATTGTATGACTCCAACAGAAGAACAATATTTGATGAACACTTTATTTGATAACAAAGTTTAATTAGTGATGCCTAAAAATTTAAAAAAAAATGTTTTAGTATCTTGCTATGCATCGGGCATAAAGAAACAAGTTTGTATAAGCTTAGTCATAACACATCCCAGAACAGTAAGTCGTGCTACAGTGTTAGGCTACATGGGACTGATCACCCCAGTAGAAACCAGAACAAAGAACAAGATACAGGACACACGATCACTATAGATTATTGCAAGTAATTTAAGTCAGTCACTACCCCAGAAACATGTGTAAGATGTACGGACCGACATTCACAAAGTGGGGGAGAGTGTCATATGGTGTAACCAGACACCATTTTGACGTCAGTAAATTAGGCAATAAGAGGTGATAACAAGGTCGAGAGAAGAGAGTGGCAGAGAGTAGGTTTTAGGATGGAAAACGCATAGGTAAGACGTGATATTAAAGAAGAACTAAAGCGAAAGGATTGTGTTGTGTATTGGCGACCCGTAACACTCGGTTCGACATTGTGAACTGCGTCTGACCAGCATGCATGGTGCAGTGTTGAAGATTAGTCAGTGTTGAAATCTACCATTATAGGTTTATCTTTTCTGACGTCATTTGTTTGCTTATTAACTTTAGGAAAACTTAAAATTAGTTTGGAAGAGCGAATGAATCAAATAGTAAAAGGTAGATCTCGGGAATAGTTTAACAGGCCAAGAACCTGCGTTTGAACACTGGAAATATTTTAAGAAACTTTAAGCAATATATAAGATTTTTTAATTGTTGCAACATCGTGCCCCATAAATTTTGATTTACGTTGTTTTTTCTCGAGATGTGGATTTCGCATTACTGTTTTTGACATAAAACTTGGTAGACTAGTTAATCCTCACATGCTTTTACAGTCTTTGTTTGTCCATGTCCTGTTTACAACTGTATTAATGAATGCGTTTCTAGTGTGAACCAGCCTTTAATGGCAGTGTCATTCAGTAGCACCCCTGGCTACAGCGTCATACGAAAGGACAGAGTTGTAAACAATGACGCTGGCGTATGTTTGCTTGTTTCAAGCTCAAAACAGCAGTAAAATTGGATTGCTGTGTTGACCACGAAATCCTAAGGATTCATTGGATTTACCTTGAATCAAAACGTCTTCCAATCGGCTTTTCTTGTCTCATAGCACTAAGTAATTGTTTATCACCCTCCGCGCGGCCATGAGGATCCCATCCTCAAACACTTATTTTAGTTTCTCCTCTTTGCGGAATCTAAACATCCTTACTGCGCGCTACTCATTGCTGGCGACTTTAACCGACTAAATGTGAAATTTACCGAGAAACATTTCAGACTAAGACAACTGGTCAAAGCTGACCGACTTGTAAACAAGTAATTCTTGACCTGGTATCAACAAATCTTCACGAATTCTACAGTGAGCCTGAAATCTTGCCCCCCCCCCTCGGCCTATCCGACCACAACACAGCGATGGTATCCCCAAAGGAAAGGATCAGTGGCAGAAGGAAGAAGTTGATTTGGAAACGTGATCAACGTCCGAGTTGTAAAGCGGCCATGGGGAGAAACCTAAGCGCAATTGACTGGCTTACACTCTTTGATTCATTGCATATGTGTGAAAAAAAGCTAAACACTTTTGAAGAACTGATATACATCGGTCTTGAACTTCTAATGCCCGTCAAGGAATCGACCGTACATCTGTGGAATGCCCCATGGATGACACAGACGCTAAAGTCTCTCATAGTCAAAAGGCAGTACGTATTCCCTAAGAACGGAATTCCATTATCCAAACTCCCAATATGGAATAGCCTTCCTCTAGCCGCTGTTACAGCAACTTTAGCTCTCCCAATATTCAGATCCTTCTGCAACAGCAATTAGTATTAGTATATTAATATCATGAAACGTCTTTTCGTTTATAGTTTTTCTTTAAATAACTGTTATGTAATGTTATGTGATTCCACGTAACGCCCTTGCGTAACCGAAGTGTCCATTAACTGTCTAGCAGATTTCCTCCTTAACCGGTTCCGTGGTTCAAACTCAGTCGACAGTGTTCCTCCGAATGGGGTCAGTCCATTCGGGTGAGCCTCGCGAAACTAAACTGGGACTCTGGTTTCAACGGCGTACGAAATTCTGAAAATTTAATTCGTCAATGATACGACCGCATCTGAGGTTTTGGCTAAGTGAGAACTTAACAAGGCCCAAGATACCTCAAACAAAGTTACCGACTGGTCCTTAGTCAACAGAGCCCAATTGAATGCTGACAAATGCTGCCAACTGAGCGTCTCCTCAGTTCTCCAACTCGAACAACGGCTTAGCTACGGCTTTGATCCGGTCTCCATTGCAAAACAGTCAGGACCCACTATCAGCCATGGCTTAGCTGGAAGGCAAATGTTGTAACTTCTGAATGAGAATAAAACCGATTTTGTTGTTTTCATCGAGAATTAGCCTTGTAAGTCCGACAATATTAAATATGACGTCATCATCAATTAGGCAGTTATTACATCAAATTTAACTAGAAATTGTAATGGTGTAATGGGCAACAATCGTGTAAAGTTTCATTGCCACATGATGAATGACAAGAAAGTCAAGGGGAGGGGGGTCCCCCCCCCTCCCCAGGTTGTGTGAGATCAGAAAAGCCCAGGCCAGATAGGGTTAAGGAAATTTGTGCGAGGGTTAACGCTAACATATTTCGAGCAAAGCTCTGGGATTAATTTGTATTTAATGTGTTGAAACCTTACATCTAAATTACAGTTAATATTAGAATCGATTCTGTTCACGATGAGGCTAGTGCATAGTCCAATTTTAGTTAACACGTGCACGAAGTCGGTTGTTGTCTTTTGTACAATTCGAAGTTATAAAACACCGCTTGTCAGTCATATTTTTTATAAATTACTTGTGTATTAAAAGTGCTGCACACTATCTATGTTTCTTTTGCCAGACAAATTTATCAAAGCAGTGTTTAGCTACCGAGGCAAACTTACTTCATGTCAGAACGCTGCTTCATACGCTGACTGCAAGGTGTGTTCGATGTTAGTAAGAATGATTTATTTTAATTGTATTCGAGTGTTTTTTTTCACACAACTCGGGAAAGTACAACAAGGGCAGTGGGAAAAGTTGGTTACGAGTATCAATGCGATGTTTAATTGACACAAGATAACTCAAACCTTTGTTTATGTGTGTTGATTTTTGCTCACAAGGTCCTATTTCCCATATAAACCTTATCTGCAAGCCGCGATGCCACACATTTTCGTATTGAACCTACTCTTATTTGAAATCAATCGGGCCATTTAACTGTTTTAAAATTCAACAACACGCCCGATAAACACTCACCCCATAAACCTTCCGGTTCCTCACCGTTGAAACGCGTTGATGGACAGTTTGTTTAGTTTGACACATCAGTCTCAGCCAATGGCATTTCTCGATCTCTCAGAGATTGAGTAAAACAGCTCAAACAATAGTCTGCGGGCAGCCTCTCCTTTCCCTTCCCTCCTCCCCATTCCCCCCGCCCCCTCGCCGCTCGCTTCCCTTCCCATTAATTGAGCCGCTACGCTGACTAAATATAAAGATAAAATGGCGACTCGAGTGTGTGGGAAAATTCACTTCAAAACAAACGCAGAACATCCGATCACGGTTTGCAGATAAGATTTATATGGGAAATAGGACCTCGTGAGCAAAAATCAACACACATAAGCAAAGGTTTGAGTTGTTTTGTGTCATTCAAACATCGCATTGATACTCGTAACCAACATTTCCCACCGCCCGTGGGTACAGTGAAGAGTTTGTATTTTTACTGAAGGTTATGATAACTAGATGAAATCACTGAAGTTAAGCACTTGGGTTTTCGTACCCATTTTTTCAGGTCTGTCGAACTGCAAAAACCCTGGTATGTTCGCCTCAGGGACTCGTTATACAAACCAAAGCCAGGTAAGGTCTTCCTGTTAAGAGGCACAAAGGCTTCTGATTTTAAATTTATTTATTTAAAGGATAAATAGCATTGGTTGTTTTTCAGAATTCAAGTTCTCTACTCAGATGCTTTCCACAATTGTGGTTGGAGCCATCATTCTGTTTGCGGTATGTAGTGCGTGTTTTGTCTGCCTTGAAACCTTGCAAGGTGCTATTGTATTGTATTGTTTGACGGTGGCAGCCGAAAATAACGTTTTTAGCTCACTTTAGTTTTCTTAAATCATTCAAATGCGCACACAGCGGCAACGAATGAGTTATTGCAGTGGGATAAATTGTGTGGGCCAAGGACATTTAATTGCATACAGATGTCAACTTAATCGAAATTTCGTGATTTTCGGTATTTGAATTGTGTTTTCGTTGCTTTAGAACTCCAAAGCACACAGCACACACAGCAATAAATTAGAGCGACTAGTCTGTGGATGTCAAGCAGGGCATCATGAACTTGCTTAAACTTAACAAGAAGAGTACTCACAGAATCCACTCTTGAAAACCATCGTGTGTCAGGGTTGGGAGGCCGGTGCGATGGTTTGCTGTTTCCAACAATCGACTCTCGTCGTCACCGATATCCCCAAGGATGTTCGCTACTTCTACAGGTGAGATGTGATGCCGCACAACAGCTTTGCGCTTCGCACTTGCGCAGCAAAATAATGTAAGGTCCCGGAAACTACTCATAAAGTTTCGGATCTCTGGGACTTTGGTGCATCCCGCAACCGCGACGAGGTTGAGGCAGTGGTTGGTAAAAATGTGTAAAATATCAAGCTTTTGGCAACTTTTCCTTCAATCTTGCTTGAACACTTGATACATGGCCACTCATGTTGCTTGCTCCGTCATATCCATCTCCCCGGATCTTGGACATGTCTACCCCCCACTCCTCCAACTTCCTTAAAAGTGTAGCAGTTATTGCCTCTGCAAAAGCCCATAAAATCTTCGGACACTTCCTATTTACCCTCGTCATCTTTGATCACATACCTTATGCAGATAGAAAACTTCTCTTAAACTGCAGCGTCCGTAGTCTCATCTGCCGTTATGCTGAGAAAAACAGATTTCGAGATCTTCGCCACGGTTGTTTGTCTGATTTCGTCTTTAATACTGTTTATCAATTCATTCTGAATTTGAGGTGACAAATACTTGGCATTTCTTGGGGCTGTTTCCAAGTAAGTCTTTAAGAATGAATCTAACTTGCTCTTCCAGTTGATGAAGAAGTTGAAATTTCCGTCTCTTACTTTTGCATCTTTATTCCACCGCCCTCTTAGCGCCAGTCCGCGCCCATTACGTCTAGGATCGACAGCAAACATTCACCATTGCGCTTAAAACGATTAGCGTAGCAAGCGCTAATAAACTCCTCCACCGACTGTGCGGACCCTTCACAGATTGCCATGAACTGCTCCGCTCTTGCCAGGCACGCTGTGCGGACCCTTCACAGATGGCCATGAACTGCTCCGCTCTTGCCAGGCACGCTTGATGGACACCACTTTTTTCGTGCCTTTTTAGCGTCCTCTTATCACCTCGTGAAGTCAACAAATATATGCTATATAGTTTCAGTGATAAAAATATTTCTTCATCTCTCATATCAGTTGATTTGAGTTCACAGTTGATTTCAGCTTCTTAAAAATACATCAAACAAAAAAATTAAACAAATACGTTTGGACTGAGCAAATATTCGTATTGCACTTTTAATATTTTGTCTAAAGTTTCCATACACCATCCGCATATTTTCGTAATTAAAGACAAGTATTTACCTACTACATTCTTCCAATTTTGCGACGGGTGCACATACCAAACATTCAGTTTGCATGGGTTTTGAAAAGAAGAAACACAGAACAGTACATTCCATCCACTGATGTGGAATAATATAACCACTTGAAGGTTTTCTCCCATGAACTTTGTTATTTCCTTCTCTGTTCATTTTGTAGGAAAACAGCCTTGCACGGTGATCCTGCACTATTTAAAATTGCCTGTCTAAGAGTCTCTGTTACACGTGGCAATATCTGCAAGGTGTAATAAAATAATTGTTACTGAAACGATTTTCGAAGGCGATAATTGAACAGTAAGCAATCGGAAAATATTGTTGTGTTTGAATTTTTTTGTTACATACCCTGGGTGCCAGAGGCAACTCGCCTCGCAAAGGCGCGTTCGTTACAAAATTGTCAGCAATTAGCAGTTATTGTACAAAGAGTGAACAGCTTTCGTGATTTTACAGAAAACATGTGTCGAAGTTCAGTGAATTCTTTTCAGGTTTTGTACCCAGTCCGGCTGTTGTATGTATTTTGCTATTTTAGCTACCAACGTAAATGCTTGCTGATTCAACAGAACTCTGTCTTGTTATGCTGACACTGCTTGTTCTTCCTTCAACCTGAGAACCGCTTGTTCTGGCACTGTTTGCTGCAACCTGAGTGTTTGTTCTGCCACTGTTCGCTTCAACCTGAGAACCGTTTGTTCTGGCACTGCTTACTAAAACCCGAGTTTTTGTTCTAGGAAATCTAGGTCGGGGACTTGCAACCTGCCGAAACCTAGTTGCCAAGTGAAACTGTGTGAGTTTCGTAAAATCGATGTTGAAAAACTGCCTAAGTTAATTAATCAATCTGGCGTGAAGTCATGTGATCTCGACCCACTTCCTGCTCCCCTACTCAAGGGCTGCCTGGACCTGCCGCTACCAGCGATCTGTCTGATTATTAACATCTCTCTGGAACAAGATGTTGTTACGGAGTATATGAAATAGGCCCTACTCAGACCACATCTTAAGAAAACTATCATTTGACTATGAGGTTTTCAGTAACTTTAGGCCAATTTCTAATCTGCCTTTTCTTTCGAAAACTTATGAGAGGGTGGTAGACTCCCACGTTCAAGAACTCTTGAGCATAAATAATCTCGGAAGAGTCCTTTCAATCCACATACAAAAGTGGCCACAGCATTGGGTCGGCTCTTATTAGGATTCAGAATGATATTTTGTGGGCTATCGATGACAACGGACGTGTAATCATACTATTGCTAGACATATCAGAGGCCATTTATACCATGGGCCACGCGATTCTATTGGCTAGGCTTAATGAGTGCTACGGAATTGAGGGTACTGTACACAACTGGTTTCTCACGTATCTATCGGGACGAAAACAGTTTTTTCAAGATTGGCGAATCACAGCCTACCAGCTGTCCTCTGAGCTGCGGCATTCCCCAGGGACCGTTCTCGGTCCGATGCTTTATCTGTTTTACACTGCTCACCTGGGTACCCAGATCTACTTGTCATTTAGTTCGTTCATCCCTGGTGATGAAGAACTGTGTTAAGCAAGAATCGAGGCGTGTGTGCGCGATATCTACAGATGGATGCTGTAAGCTCATCAATGATAAGACGAGACTGCTGTTACATCATCGTATTCTGCCTCCCTCATAGTGTGTGAAAGTTGGAGACTTCCTTGTGGTGCCTCAAACGCCGCCAAGAACATCGGCTTTGTATTTGACTCCTCCATGAACCTTGAGAGTCATATGGTCTGCCGTCTCGCTTAGCACAGCGCCTACAATATTTGCTTGATGTTGCTGCGAGGCTTACCATTCTATCGCACAAATGTGATCGCATCACACCTCTGCTTTATGAACTGCATTGGCTACCAGTTAAACAGAGAACATTATGCATTTAAAGTTTTACTCTATACATTCAAGGTAGTTAATGATATGGCTTCGTCTTATTTAGGTGACTTAACCCTATTTTACATGGGGAGGGGGGAAGGGGAGGGTAGAAAGTACATGGGCTGATTTCAACCGTACATGACTTCTTAAGTATGTAAGCATTACCCACTAAATTCTATGACTTTTCCTAAATTTATCAGAGAACACATTGCAAGCAATTTTTTTATATAGTGGGGACTGTGTTTCCATGACAACAACATTTTCGAAGCCATGTTTGTCCGAAATTGTGATTTTTTCTTTTTTTTTAAAAAAACAAAAAAAAAAAAGTTTTTTATTATGTGTTTATGCAAGTTTTCATGAATTGAGCGCGAGAAACAATTTTTATGTTCTTTTGGTTAATTTTGTGCGATTGCGCAATACATTTACACTAATCACCAAATTATCGGCTATATGTCGTCACTGTGACGTCATATTACGTCATACGTCCACCAAAGAAAGCTCAAATTGCCTAGATTGAGAAGTTATACATACCCTCCAAATTTCGTTTTGTTTCCCTTAATAGTTTCCGAGCTATGGGCCGTGGTCACTCCCCCCCCCCCTTGTGACCAGGAACCCCCCCCCAAAGCCCGTGTAAGGGTTAATTGAACCTTACATTCCAATTCGCGCGCTTAGGTCCGCAGATAAACTCCTTTCACGGCAGCCGATCCATCATCTTAAGTCGTATAGCTATATAGTCGTATATATATATATTTTTTGTATGCACGCCCAAATTGTTGAACAGTCTTCCGGTAGATATTAAAAAAGCGATGACACAATCATAGACACAACCGTAACACCATTTTATTTAAGCAAACATTCTAATAGATTCAAGTGTTTTTACATTGATCTTTTTTTCTATTACTTATTATAAATATTCTATTATCTAAATTCGATGTAGGTATGTATAAATGTTTTGTAGATAATTTTAATTTTATATTGCATGTAAAGCGCGGTCGGGCTTTTTAGGGTAATGCGCTATACTGAACAGATTACTATTATTATTGTTATTTGAAAACGGTGAACGGTTTCGTCAAATAGCTGCCAATATTATGCAAGTGTAGTGACACACAACAATTAAATTACCGTCAAAAATGCTGTCTTATGTTAAAGTGTGGCTGTGAACAAAATGCCATGCAAATACTATAAAATCTTGAAACAACCACCGAAATAAACCTGCTTGTAATGGCCTTCAGTATTAAATATCATGTCACTCACTGCTATATCACCAGACAGTTGTGTTCTTAGACCTTTTTTTTATCAGATCAGTCAATCATGGTTTTTGGCATTGTACCTATTTGGAACCTTTGTAATGTCTTTTTTAATAATAGATGGAGTCTTGAAAGACAGTGAATTTTGGCGTCTTGGCTCGAAAGACCTGTAGCATGTGCAAAGGTTATGGCCTTGTGTAAACAAGGGGATAGACGCCATAAGGATAACTACCGCCCTATATCCATTTTACCAACTGTATCTAAAGTAATTGAGCGATTTATACATCTTCAACTTTATAGCCATTTAACTCAGAACAACTGATTGTATGACAGACAATTTGGTTTTCGAGAAAGTCGCTCTACTGCTACTGCCCTGTGTCAGTTTACTGATGATTTTCTTACTAACATGGACGAGGGCAAGGTTACAGGAGTTGTCTATTTGGATTTGAAGAAGGCATTCGACACCGTTGACCACAACTTGCTAATTTTAAAGCTGAGTTTGTGTTTACAATAATAGATTTTTTTAATTCTCATTTTTTTCTTTCTTGATTTTCCCTGGTTTTATTTGTTTTATCTTTTATGATTTATTTATCCCTTCCATCTCCTGCATATGATTACATGACTACAGCGGCAGCTCTCGGAACTGACATCTTCATCTTTACGGGTCAAAGTTTGTTCGATTCCAGTGAGTTAGTTCTTGCAGTAGTGATGGTGTTTAACAAAAACAAAGGTTTGCTGCCAGAGGCAAGATGGCGTCACTAAATAAAAAAATATAATCTAGAATTAACCAATTCACATTATTAGAAAAACCACATTAGGTTATATTTAGTATGCTTGTAGTTTTGGCTCTTTTTGCTTCTAAAGCGCTTTGTATATGTTCAGATGGCTAATTTTATTTACGCGTAGCGTATTATGATCTTAATTTTAACTTCGCATTCGATTTATTTAACTTTTATATGGATTTTATCACTATCACTGTTGCTATTACTATTACATTTACTGTGACTCTGACTATGACTCTGACTCCGACTCTGACCATGACCATGCCCATGACTATGACTATGATCATGACCATGACCATGACCATGACCATGACCATGACCATGACCATGACCATGACCATGACCATGACCATGACCATGAATATGGCTGACTATGACTATGACTATGACTTTGACTATGACTGTGACTGTGACTGTGACTTTGAATATGACTATTGCTTTATTTTCACTATCACTATCATTGTTACTATTACTGTTACTGTTACTATTACTATACTATTACTATTAGCATTAGCATTACAATTGCTATTTATATTACTGTTAGTTACTGTTACTGTTACTATTACTATTACCATTACTATCACTATCACAATTGCTATTACTATTACTTTTCAGTTATTGTTGAAGTCAGCAGTTTTCAGCTCAAATATTCTTACAGTAACTGAGGCTTTTTGTAGCCAGTATCGTACAAAGACCACATGTTCAAAAATTGTTCATATAACTAAAGGTAAGTATTCTTGGTTGCATGTGACGTCACGTAAGCTTTGTTCGTCATGGAGCCATGCACATGGAGGGCAAACAACCAGGCATAAAACCAGAGCAAAAAAGCAAGAAATAGAAAAAAAATGCCGCTTTCTTGTGTCGATCTTAGGTGTTCTCGGTTATGCTGCTGAACAGCAGTCGTCTTGAAATGTTTGCCCTCCATCTGAAAACCGGAAGTGAGCCCGCGTATCAAAAGGTCAGGTGTTTACAACCCAAGAATAATGAGTTCTGCCTTAATGTTCCTCTTGAATTGGTCTAAACTTGGACTCAGTAATGGTGGTTGTTCATTATATAGCGGCTGTGGAATGAAATGCCACTCAACCTCAGGACTGTTTCTGACGTTAACGTCTTTAAGAGAAGGTTAAAGACTCATTTGCTTCACCAAGCCTAATCTGACTGTATATGAGCGAGAAGTTTTGCTTTGTTTTCAAGAAATTGTTACTATAATATTATAAGATAATTACTGACTACCTTTTTAGTTTTTTTTAGGATCTATTTTATCTTGCGTTATATCATTATTGCAGTCAAACTTTTTATTTTAGTAGTTAAATTTAGTAATTTTATCTGTATGCATGTAACATTCTCAGAATTTTATAAACTTAGTAATATTGTAAAGCACTTAGAGAAATTATAGATAAGCGCTATATAAATAAATAATAATTATTATTATTATTATTATGTAGTACTATTAAGGTTTGCTTATTATTTATCGCACATTGTTTTCAAGTTGAGGCTATCGAGACAGAGCAGCTGGCATTTCCAAAAATAGCCTACACCATATGTTCATTCAGTTTTAAATCATCTCAAAACTCTAAATATATAACCTTTAGCTGCTAAAAAATGTTGGTATTGTTACACGGCTAATAACTTATATTATACCGTACTTTACTATAAAACACCCGTTTGCCGTAAAACGAAAACATAAAACACATTTCAGGTTAACTCGTATTATTTTTAACATCACTGTATTTGGTGAATTACACTAATTATTTTGCAATAAAACGTTGCGTGAGTTTTGTGTGATGAGATACATTACCTTCTAGTGAGATGGGGTGACTTAGAATTTCAAGTTGTTATAGAAAGTGACGAGAACCAAAGTAAAGAGACCAACGGATTTTTGCGATGAAATAAACACTATAAGGCGTCAGAAACTGGAAGAACAGGTTTAGTTGTGCATAGACCATTTTTATATTTAAAAGCTCTTTGTTGATTCCAGGTTGCCTTATTGCTGCGATTATGTTATCAACAGTGCTATCCGTGGTTCACTTGGCTCACCTATTGGTTTGTCACAGGTGAGGTACAATGATTTGATAAAGAGAGGAGGAGTGAAAAACGAGTTGTTTAAGAACCAAAACTAAAGATGAAATCGGTAATTTAACAACTAAACATTAAAGAGGCGAACATTTTTTAGTTGTGCTTTCATCTGTAAGTAACATTACCGCACGCCCACCCCTCCTTACCTTCCTTATGTAACATAACGTAACGTAACGTAACGTAACACAACACAACGCATCGGACCGCACCGTAAGTTAATTTTCTAAATAATGTTGACTGAGATAACTTACGTAAGTGATACCGTGTTATATATCACACCAGACTACGCCACACCACAACTAGACGTAAGTTATACAGTAATAGCGACCTTAAGCAACTCACGACGTGGACGTCTGAAGGGTCGATCGGAAGTAAAAGTACCAAAATAGCGGTCATTGCGTATGTCTAAATTTAAAAAGCGGATGACTTCCACATGAAGACGACCGGCGACACTGTGTTCTGGCGGCGTCCACTAAGTAAGGTGAACGTGAGGCTTAAACTGGTATTTTGCGTTTTAACGATTGTATTCCTGCTAGGAATCCATAAAAGTATTATATTATTTGTTGGCGATGATCAGGAAAAATCTCTAGAGTATAGACGTTTCTCACGCTTCTGTCATCTTGGATTGAAAGCGAAGCTGGACGGGCATAACAAAGCAACCTTTATGCACAGAAATGAGAAACATAGTATATGATGGTAGCATAAAGCTGTCTTGGTCAAAAGCCTTAAAATACCTAACGTAAATTGGAATAGATCTTGGCGAAATGAGAACGCAATCCCTTTTTGATTGAAAGCGAGACTCGAAGGACATAGCAAAGATCGCGTGCTCATCTTGACAAATTCAAGCCTATTTGCTACTGATATTTCAAAAATTTTGATCATGACAAATTCACGTTCTACACAGGTCTTATTTTTCACTATTTGGACATTAAAAACTCTTTGTTATGCCCACCCAGCCTCGCTTTCAACCCAAGATGACGGAAGCGTGACAAAAGTCTATTGGTATATGCCGTGCCGTGTCTTTTGTCGCTGGCTGAACCTCAACTTTTGCTTTGCTTTTACGACACTAAAATGAGATTTTTCTGTCTTGCTGTTCTTACATAATAAAAATTTGGAATTAAATTTTATTAAGTCAGCCTCAGCTTGCTTTTATTTTGTTCTCAATTTTAGGCCACTTCAGCCTCAATATTCATATCAAGTTTGTTCAATCTTGTGAAAAAGCGTAATCGTTCTAAATTTTATTTTTCTAAAGTTTTCACTCGTTTGTTTCAAGCGAAACGAGCAACGCGTTGTCCTGTCATGCAGGGAGCTTCTGTTATGTAAATCTTATAAATTCAAATCAAGGAGCCGAGAGAGCAGTCAAGCGCAAGAACTGTGCCAGACACTTTGAATCATCCATTTCTTCAAGATCAAAAGATGCATACGAATCGTACGAAAAGTCGGAATTAAGCCAGATAAAAAATTATTTGTTTAGCGTCCCCGCCCGACCTGAGAAATGGTCCCGACCTCATTTTATTTTTTATTTTTTTCAAGTATACACGCGCAGTTCAAAGGCCACAGTTAGGAGGCGTGGCAGAAAGTTCACTCCCAGAAGCTGAACTATACTGTATTTTATTTGGTGGAGATCTAAGGATTTAAGTTGTATGCATGAGTAAACCAGACTTTTCAACTAATTTTTTTTCTTGTTGTTGTTGGTTTGATAGAGAACAATGGGATCGTTGTTTCATAATCACTCAGTAGTAGGTGCAAACTGGTGCCCCATTGTCTAATTAAAAATAAGCCTCATTGCCAAAAAAAAAATAAAAAAAACCCCGCCCTCCCTACCTGGAAAAATTGAGATGGATGGATGCTAAACAATTTTTTTTATCTGGCCTAGACATAGAATCAGAAATTCTTCGTCGACAATTAAATCCTGATCGTGAGAAAACACAAACAGATGTTTCTTTGAAGTAAGTCATATATATTTTTTAAAAACTGAGAACGAAACTAGAAATCGGTTGACGCTCACACCGGTGATTTGCTTAAGTTCCAATTTCCCGCCATGAACGACGACGGGACGTGCGTCTTATGACGTCACACACGCGTCATCGTCGTGAGTAAACTCGTTACTGCTTAAGGTCCCTAATATCTCTTACGCCACGCCACACCACAACTACCGTAACCATACCTAAGTAATACAGTGTTATCTCTCACACCATATCACGCCACACCACAATTGTATGTAAGTTCTACAGCAATCTCTCTCGCACCGAGCCACACCACACCAGACTACGCCACACCACAACTGTACGCAAATCGCATCATGTTCTCTCTCACGCCACACCACACCACAATATGCAACCTCTCATGCCAGACTACGCCACACCACAACTGTAGGTAAATCGTATCTTTTTGTCTCTCACGCCACGCCACACCACAACAATCACATCATGTTCTCTCTCACACCACACCACACCACAACAATCACATCATGTTCTCTCTCACACCACATCACACCACAACAATCACATCATGTTCTCTCTCACACCACACCACAACACAACAATCACATCATGTTTCCGGAGAAGGAAACTGCTGCAAAGAAATAAGGTGTCTGCATCAACTCTTTGGGTCTTGCCGGATGAATTGACTTTCCATCTGTGAAGGACGGTATTTTCCTCGAGCAGTTTTTAACTTTGGCCTTGATTTATTAATGCACATTTTCGGCTGTGCTTGCTACATCACACTACAAGTATAAATTCAGACTAAACATAATTGGATCTTGCTATTGCAATGGAAAAATTGGTGGCAATAAAAAGTGATAGACTGAGACACAAAAAAGGGAAAGTTCCGAAGAGTTACAGTAAACACGTGGAATTCCTGCAATCAAGGCAAAATGTCTTATCGTTTGAAAACGTTACCCTCAACCCTAATTTCCTATTACTATGTGCATGGGATAACCCTTCGTTTTTCTCAGATTGCAACAGTTTTTTTTTGACAATTGATGAAGTCGTTCAGATTATTTATCTGAATTAACGGCCCGATTAAATGTATTAATCTTTGCCCAGCAGTGTTGGATTAACATTGGGTTAGAAGTTTGAACCATTAAAATCTGTTTCACCGTTATCCGACATCGCTAACGGGATGTCCAAACAGATCCAACGTGTTGCGTGATCGATGTTTGAGCAGTTGTGTTGGATCTGTGTTGGCTTTACTAGCTGTCTTTTCTTACAGGTTTTATCATCGCCGCTTTCAGCCTTTTTGTTGTCTTTTGGCTTATCGCGTTCTTGGTGAAGTTTATGGACAATGCCGAACTTGAAGATCTCCTCTACTCAATATTTATAGCGTTATTGTAAGTTACTATTGCTCGCTCTTTTAGTTAATACATCAACTTTTCTGTTATTACTACATTTCGTTGGAGGTCGAGCGCTTTAAGTGTAAGGTTCAAATGATGTGAATAATAATAACATTTATTGTCTTCATTGGAGATCGAGCACTTTGAGTATGAGGTTCAAATGATGTGAATAATAATAACATTTATTGCCTTCATTGAAGGTCGAGCACTTTAAGTGTAATGTTCAAATGATGTGAATAATAATAACATTTATTGCCTTCATTGGAGGTCGAGCCCTTTAAGTGTAATGTTCAAATGATGTGAATAATAATAATATTTACTGCCTTCATTGGAGGTTGAGCACTTTAAGTGTAAGGTTCAAATGATGTGAATAATAATAATATTTATTGCCTTCATTGGAGGTTGAGCACTTTAAGTGTAAGGTTCAAATGATGTGAATAATAATGACATTTATTGTCTTCATTGGAGGTCGAGCACTTTAAGTG
>JANRMR010248240.1:0-16267 GCA_025434825.1 Bergia sp. 'catenularis'
ATTTTTAGCCTTTTTTTCAAAACATGTTTTTACGTGTACGAAAAAGAGAAAAGACTTTATTTCTAAACAATTACATTATATATTCTATTGATTATACTAATTTATTATTTTTATTATTATTTGATATTGTTAATGTTCTAGTTCAGAGTTATATTACTTATGTAAATCGTAGAGCTTTGGCAATATTTTGTAAGAAAATCATGCCAATAAAGCATAGTTCATTCATTCATTCTTCCATCCTCCCCAAAGAATTCAAATGGGTATCCCCTTGTAATAATTCGAACGTTTTTAATTTACTGATTTTTTACTTATAATTTACTGGTCATCGTTATATATAAAAAGGTATTTTGAAATGAAGTCAATGATAAATGAAGTCAGTGTTGACATTTGACTACAGTTTATTGTAGACTTTTTCAGTACCAGTAATTGTTCAGGGCCTAAAACGGAGATTTGAAACATATCTGATTATCTTGTTTTGAATCGTCAAGTTTATACGGTTCAAGAACAGGCAGTCCGTCACCTAGAGACTTATATATCCAATAATAGCTCTTTCTAAAACGAATCACTGTTATCCTATGTATATTTAATTGCAATACTAAATATGGTATTAAGAGGCTGTCCGCGTAAGAATCGACACTCATTTCGGGCCAAAATTTACATTTCCTTGAAAATTCTTGTATGAAACAAGGTTCATATATAATAAAAGAAAACGTATTTCTTTTGTCTCTGCTCCTCCAAAAATTCCAGATTTTGCGAGAAATGTTCACGGCACTCAAAAACCTAGAAAACGCTTTTTGACGCAGTGATTTTAGCCCATTTTCGGTAGCTCACTGACAAGTGCGTATTTACTCAATGAAACTCAGCTTTTCACCAGGAACCGATACATCATATTACTTCACAATCATAGTTTAAAGTATTTCAATTTACAAAACATATTTGGAATAACAGCAATTCAAAGAAGTCTGTTTAACGCCATTTGCCTGAGGCAGGCCAAGTGGCTCCGAAAATATCAGAGTTTCGCAAAATTCTGACTTAGTCTGAACATTTCTTGTATGTCGTTGGACAGTACTAAGATGGATATATAAAATGATCAAATAATATTTGTTGGCACTCGTGTAATGCGACGCACACGAACTACGGCAACTTGGCAAATTCATGCGTTTGAAAACTGGCTGGTTTGTAAACAAAGAAGTTGATGATGTACTTTGTGCTTCAAATAATTATTTAAATCAATAAATTAAGTAGCTGAGACTCAAGACTGCCAAGAGAAGACAAATTTCACTCAAATTATGTTTGTGTTGAATGTAGGTCGGACATTCTATCTTCGACCATCTGATGTTATTAATTTTCCCCGCCATAAAGCCTACCACTGCACTTACAATCACGAAAACTAATTCAAGATTTCTTATAATTGCCATTCTGGATAAATAAGCACTTCTGTAGTCAGCAGAAAGTCAAGAACATCGAGCATAATGTGTACAGTAGACCAGGCGTTCAGTCGCAATACCGCTGACCACGTAAACATTCAAGTCAACGAAAATTACAATTATTGTGTATGCATGGAGGTATTGTTTTGTTTTAGATAATTTGTTTTAACAACTTTAGTTGGATTTGTTAATTAACCAAAGAGAAAAATACAATCATAAAAACTAACAAACAATGTACAAAGTAACAAACATGTAGCTAAGGGACACTTAACGGGACTCATTCCTTTTAAATAAAGTGAAACTGGCTTGATTTGTACTACTCGCGCTTATTCAAGCTCTGTCTATCGTAAGTATTGAACTGGTTAGCTAAACCAGTGTAGTCATTTGTTTCTTTTTGGTTCAAATATTACAAAATCTCTCTGTAACGTTTAACGACACCGTAATGAGAATACTGTGATATTTACTATTTAAAATCCAACAACTTGAAGTGATTCCGTCTGTTGAGATGGTTTATGTACTAGCAAGCAAGATATTTTTATAAACGCTCTATTTTCTTTATTAAAAAGTTATTTTTATTTTCTTGATTTAGTACTTAACAACAACAAATATTGTTTAGTAATGTCCAACGAAATACAAGAAGTTTTCAGACTAAGTCAAAATTTTGCAAAACTCTGATATTTTCAGAGCCACTTGGCCTGCCTCGGGCAAATGGCGTCAAGCAAACTTCTTTGAATTGCTCTTATTCCAAATATGTTTTGTAAATCGAAATACTTTAACTATGTTACAGTATTAAACTATAGTTGAACAAGTTATTTTTATTTTCTTTATTTAGTGCTTAATAGTAATAAGACGCAGGAGGAAAAAAGGACAATATTGATTGATCCACTAGTTTTGATTGCAGCCAAAGTAGAAAAGATAGTATGGATATCGTATACCATTTTTGCTCTTCGAAGTCATGAAAACAACAGACACTTATTAACAATAATAAAAGTCACTTTACTTTGACAGTTTTGAATCTATTATATAAATATACTTCAACATGCATGGCCAAATTTCGGGGATAGAAGTTTCCAGACTGAGTTAAGGACTCAGGAATGTTGAGTTGCGATTTATGAATCCCAAATGCCTGATAAATCGGCACGTTCTAGTCCATTCACTATTTAAATTAAGTTTCTCTTCTCAACGTACAATGAATTCCATTCCATTTTGATAGACTGACACTTTCTGGCAAATATTGTAAGACGTGCAACAAAGTTTCATAAATCGAGATAAGACTGATAAGTAAGCTTATACAACCTTACGACATGATTGATGTTGCAGAATATATCGAATACGCTCAAACTCTCCTTTTTTTCAGTAATTTTTGTTTGTTAGCTTCATGGTTCAGCTTTTAACACAGCTGCAAAACACAAAAACCAAATGTAGCTCTGAAACTGAGATAACATTTCCCAGTAAACTTTTGTCCGCTGCAAGATTTTCATACACATAATAAGCGTTAAGAGATAAATTAATTAATTAATGGTCACGCTTCTATCTCATTGGCCGCCGTTGTCTCTTAAAATCTAATTGTCGTAACACAGTCAAGCAGAAAATCAAAATTGAATCTTACAGCGTAATAAAACAGGTGGCTTTCAGACAGAAAACATTCTACATGGATTCCATTAGAAAAGAATCAAGTGAATACATTTCATCGCTTTGAAGTATGTTAAACCAAAATCACTAGAAGATCTCCAACTGAATGCTATAAGTCTATACCTTTGAATATTAAATGTGCTGAAATTATTGAGCTACATCAAACACTACAGGAAGCAAAAAACGAAAACTCAACGATTGGATAACCAAAAGCAACACAGTTTAAACTGATATTATACAAGATCTGCGGTTGTCGGACTGGTTGGTCAGAGTTCCATGAGCAAGATTCTTAGTTTATGCTGAGAAAAACATCAGAAAACTTGTATAAAATTATGTTTGCAATTAATTTATGTAATACTTGAGAAAGCTTTTATTTGATTTTACATCTTGAAGCCAAAACCAACGGAATTTCTAGCTGGACTCTATGCACGTCTGGAATCTACAACGTCGATGGCAGACTTTGGCGATTCGTCATCGGCCGATGAAGAGACACCTTTCAATTTGGAAGAAATCGAGAGCAGAACGTTCGAGGAACAATTACCTCTATGGCAGAGAATAAAGCAAGCAGTAGGAGACAGAAAAAATTTTCAAGCAACTTTGTGTTACTGCGGAGTGTTCATGGTTTTTGGAATGTCAGATGAAGTCTTAGGGCCGACATTGCTGGAGCTACGGTGTTTGACCGGAAAATCGTTAACAATTATGAGTTTTATTTTCTTCGTTCACGATTTATGTAACGTGTTTGGCTCAACAGCTGGAGGATTTCTTGTTGACAGGTGAGTTTTTAAGTGTTATCCACATCTTCGCTGGGGTACAAGTATTATACCTTCGAGCAGCTTTTTCTATCCTATTGAACTGTAACGTTGCGAACTTCTGCAAAAGATGAGATTAAATTATCAAAAACTTAAACATTTTTAAAAAGCGGTGTTATGGTCCACTCAAATACGTTGTATTTTATGATGATAATAAGCAAGAGTATGTGAAAACCCAAAGTACTCGTAAATAACTTGAAGTTTGGCAACACAAATTTCTTTCAATAAAATGTGAAACTTCAATTTTACTTCAAAGCTTGTTTGGAATTTTTATGTGTCAGACTGCATCTTTTTTTATATATTACACGAGGTTAAAACAATTTTTAGACTTTGTTCAAAATGGAGTTCTCGTCTCGCAAAACAGAAGCTGATTTCATTGATAAAACAATCCATCTTTCTCACAATTAATATTTAATTTTTTTTTGTTATTTGCCTTAATTTTAATATCTTGCCAAATTTGCTGCTTGTATTCATTTGATTAAGTTCAGTTTTTACGATGATGTCCCTCTTTGGACATGGTTGCCCACAAACTAACAATTCCTAACATTGACGGCACAAATGTCAAAACTGACTAATAACAAACCCTAAGGAACATATTTGATATAGCTTCTGGGTTTTAAAAATATAAAATGAAACGTCAAATGTTTTTTTAAAACAACAAACACTGCTAGCTTATCTTCAGCTTTCGTAGTCTTCCGAGTTGTTTTCATCACAGGTTCTGCATAAAATTAACGGTCTTTAGTACTATGAACACAACAATGTATGTTTGTACTCGTTTGTACGCGAGTTTAAGATGGCAAGATGAGACAAGATGGCTTTGAACCAGCAAAACTTTGATTCACTTGCTAACGCAGCAAAAGATAGAAGAAAGTTTACAAAATTCAATTCCCTGATTTGATTTGAGGCCGTTTCCACAAGCTATGTTAAACTTGTAACCGGTGGAAAGGTACTGTTGAATGTTTGGTTTGCCTCAAGAAACAATTTTGAAAATATCATATACAAAGTTGAAGGGAAAGCGCCAATAGCTGTCAGATCGCTAAATGTCGATGAGAACCATTAAAATGTAAGTACCTATTGTTAAGAACTGCAGAGATTTTTATAATTGGGTTGCCAAGGGCACATAATAGTTTCTTCAAACGATTCTTTTTTTTAACAAAAACTATGCTAAATATTTAATCGTTTCTTTTCATAAATATCTTGTGATGACAAATGCAAACAACAAGATAATGAATCTAAACTCAATTTCACTTAATTTTGAACTTCAAAAGCAGATTAATAACCAATTTTACATAAATCCCATAACTGTTAATAAACAATAATAATAATAATAATAATGATAATAGTAATAGTAACTGAATTATGATTTATTGAAGTTGAATCATTATATTAGACGATGGTGTGCACAGTAACTAACGTGGCCTTTAAAGGGTGCGTTTCTGGGGGACTACTCCGATTACCCTCTCCAAACAGTACAGAGTTAACAATTGATCCAAATAATTGAAATGGAATGACTCTCACATGACTTCCGTTGACTGTAAATAACCTTAGCACTTCATCACCGGCAGTGTTTTTAAATTTTTCTTCAGTTTAACCACCCCTCCCCTTAAAATGGAGAATTAGTATTTACCGTATAGAAAGCAAAATTCAACCGTTAGGCAGCCGGGATCTGCAGTCTAAGGACGTGGACATTTTTTGTGTAAGTTGTAGTATTACACAATTTTTAGTAGCATATAGATATACTGCTGCATCAAATGATTATACCGTGTTAACCAGTCCGCAATACCCATTATAGGTTCAACGTCAACTTCCTCTTATCTATAGCACTCGGGATCATCATCATTTATTTATTGATATTTCCTTTTACAAGATAGGTAATATTCCATTAGCCTGCAAATAGTAATAACTAGTCTAGGCAGGCCAATGGATTACAGATCATTAAACATAAGGAAAGAATACGAAAATCAATATAACAAATGACTAGTGTATAACTAAGTATAAATCTATATAAATTTTCAAATAATATATTTTCAGAATGGGAAGTACAAATTGAGCTGTTTTTTTCCGAATATGAAATAAAATTCTACGAAAGTGCAATAGCATGATAAATATACTGCTGTATCAAATGATCATGCCATATTAACCGATCCGTCTTGCCCATTAGGTTCAACGTCAACCTCCTCTTATCTATAGCACTCGGGATCAGTGCAATAAGCATGATAGCAATACCGCTGTGCCATATATTTGTGTTGATGTTATTACTGGCAGCCTTATATGGTGGATGCTTTGGAGCCACAGACACCTTCACGACGGTGCAGCTTATCAGAATGTACGGAAAGAAGGTGGGTTTAAGGCTCAATATAACCCTTGCAAGTGTTAGGGAAATAGAAGAGGAGAAGAGAAAAAGGCAGGGACACATTTTCAATAAACTTTCCTTAAACCGTTTGAAAGTCTCAAAGTCTCAAAAACCAAGACAAAACCAGTTTTAATCAATGTGGTTGTTTCAATTTCGCTCCAGTGGTGGTGATGATAAAGAACTTTGACATTAAGTGCCGGTAGGAGAAGCTAGGGAATGAAAAACTAGGATGATTATAGGAGAAGTAGAAAACGCAAGGTGAAGCCATTTCTCCTTTCTAACTGGGTGAGACCTCCAAATACTCCTGTAAAACTGTTTGAAAAGTTGGAGGTCCTGCTGGAGAAGATCGAGTCTGAAAATATCGAGTTAAGTATAATAGAGGAAAAAAATTGCGACTTGATGGCAACTCCCCCAGACAACGAGACCAGACATCTTATTAAGCTTTGCGAGTGTTACCAATATGCCCAACTAATCAAGGAGCCTACACGCATTATAACAAACTCTGAAACGCTGATCAATTTATTTCTTACTAATGAGCCTGACAGATTTGCCCTATAAAGAGTATCCCATGCTGGCTCAGTGACCATAATTTGATTAACGCTTGTCGTAAACAAACAAGTCCTAAGTCATATCCAGACAATAATCTTGACAATATAAACATTTTGTGCTCGAAAACTTTATCAGATACATTGAGCTAGTCCCCTGGGCCTTGATTGACAAAATAGATGATCCAATAAGAGCATGGGAGCTGTGGAAAAAACCATTTCAGACCTGCATGCGTCATTTAAGAAAAAGAAAGTAAGAAAATCCACAGCTCCCTGGCTTATCTCTGAATTCAAAGGGCTCCTGTAGGAAAGAGATCGACTAAAACGTATCGCAGTTGTCACCAATGACCAAACGAAATGGTCTGACTATAAAAGACTTAAGAATCAAGTTAACCGTTCAATAAGAGCCTGTAAAAGGGACTAACTACCATTCGTACGTCGAGGATAATGTAGGCAAAACGAAAGCCACTTGGAATGGAATCAACTCAATATTCCCAAAAAGAAAAACGTGGCCAAGGTATCAAAATTGGTTATTGGTGACAAGGTTTCTGACCCTTACGAACTCTGTAATACATTTAAAAAGCATTTTACTGATCTACGCCCAAGTTTAGCTTCAAAGATTAATCCCCCTCGCGTGATTATTCCTGATATATATCAATGACTTGCCAAACTGCAATCTTCTGTCAGACTTAATGATACCAATTTTACTTATTCTTCCAAAAGCCAAGATAAGTTGTTTTTATCTCTCAGTCATGACCTAGGCAATATTAAAAACGGCTTGATGCTAATCGTTTAAGCCTTAACGTTATCAAGACCAAGTGTCTGTTTACGGGGACAAGACATAAAATCTCACTGCTCCCAAGCGAACCTGTTATATGCCTATACTTATAAATGTCTGGGCGTGTAAGTGGATGAGACACTTACTTGGCGTGCTTATATATCAGAAGTAAACAGTACATGTGCAAAAGTACTTTCGGTTCTAAGAAGACTGAAGCCAATATGCCCCCCAATGCATGGATTCTTATTACAATTTGCAAATCGTTGATTTTACCACACCTTGATTATTGTGGTGTTGCTTGGGAGAGTATCGGCGTTGGTCTCAGTCAAAAATTTGAAAAATTGCTTCACTCGAGTGAAGAAAACATTTGGGTCTCCGCCGGATCCTCACAGCAATCCAATCCACCTGGTTAGCTCGCTGTGTTGCCAGCATGGTGAGTCTCGATGGTGCAATGGATAGCACTGACTAGTAACCAGTACATGTGGGTTTGAGTCCGCGCGCGGGACATAAAAACCAATTTTTTCGGACGAGTGTAATACGGAAAAAAAGACGAAACAGTCAGAAGTTAAAATATCCGTGTCAGCCCACCCATAATAGTTTGCATGTGTTTGAAAAATTGCAAAATAAGGCCGAACGTATTATAACTTCATGGGTCCGATTAGGATGTCAGATCTGCCCAGATCCTTCGTGGCCTCAACTGGGTGAGCCTTGCCAACAGACGAACTAAACAAATGAAAACTTTGATGTTTAAAAACAGCAAATAAGCAAGTACCCGAGTGTATATCTGAGAAATTTGTCAATACAAATACCATACATAGACATAATCTTTGGTGCTCGTAACTAAATCCATTTATTCCTAGACCAAATACCGAAGCCCTAAAATAGTGGTGCTGCTTTATGGAATCGTCTGTCTGCTGAAGCTAAGCAGGCCACTAGTTTGAATAAGTGTCATAACATAATTTGTGAAAATGGTTACAATTTTAGTTGTACACTTAATATTTTATTATTGCCAGATAAGTATTCTTAAACACCATTAATTGTTTTCTTTATTAGATAGTTTTAGTACACGGCTCCTTGGGAGAGCACATTTTAGTGAACAGGATTCCGTGGATAAATAAGTCATTATTGTAGAAGCTAGGGAATGAGAAACTAGGATGATTACTGGAGAAGCTGGGAAATGAGGAAATAGGATGACTAGAAGAGAAGCTGGGGAACTAAAAACTAGGATGATTATCGGAGAAGCTAGGGAATGAGTAACTAGAATGATTATAGGTGAGGTTAAGGAATGAGAAAAAGGGATGATTATAGGAAATGTTGAGGAATGAGAGACTAGCACGATTATTGGAGAAGCATAGAATGATAGATTAGGATGCTAGAAGCTATGGAATGACATATTAGGATGACAATTGAAAAAGCTAAGGAATTAGAGAATAGGATGATAATAGAAGTTAGAGACTGCGAGACTAGGAAGATGGGAAAAGGAAATAACAGAATAGATTGATTATAAGAGAAGATAGGGAATGGAAGACTAAGATGATGTTTGCATCATTTACTAATTCTTAGATATTTTTCAGGTATCTCCATACCTACAGGTAAGTTGGGCAATTTTATAAGTATGAATTTTGCTTTTTGAAAGTAAACAAACAGTTTCAGAACCACATTGATCTCAGTCAGTTAATGTTTTTGAAACACGTGTTCCATATTGGCTCATAAATACACATTGTTATTAATGTTTATAAAGTGCACATGCATAGTACGGCATAACAGTCATTGGAATAACAGAAGTTGCTTATAAGTTGTATAAAAGCGAATGATAGAAAACTAGGAATGCTGCTATATGTCTTCATGTCATTCTGATCGAACTTCAGTATTGGTTTCTTCAACTGAGCCACGCTCGGTAAGGAATGCTGGGGAAATTGCGTTCTATCAGTATTTTGAAAAACCTCTCGTCACTAGTTGAATTCAGTTTATCTTCTGATTTGCTTGCTTCCACGTTGTTAGTAAACAACAAGAAATACTATAGTATAACTTTACTCATGATGAAACTGTTTTGTTGAAATTGTTGTTTCAAACTAATAATACAATATCAATTTTGAATTCACAACAAAAACCATAATAAAATGTTTTGCAAAACAAGTTATTATTCCGCTGGACCTTGAAAAAATAGTGCAATACATATGACAGGTACTATATATATATAGGTTTGAATCAGATGAAGTTGGCTTTCCAACAATGATGCCGCTTGTAAGAAGGATCTTTAAAAGATACTGCACGCTTGAACTCGTAAATGGATAGTCTTGAATCAATAGTGAGAAGACAGCGAACTTCTTACATCCCTTGTAGCTTTATTACAAACGTTTCGCCCGTTCGGGCTTCCTCGGTGTAGCTATTAAAATACTTGGAACAAATAGGTTAAAAATTACAACGAATATATACTTTTAAAAGAATTACAAGAATGATAACTTTAAAACTATTTAACTATATAAATGTTAATGGCTAACTAACTATTGAAATTTGCAATAATAGCTTAAGTAAAATAAATAGAAGTGAATACGACTATGCCTACTTACTGATTGTAAAACATTCTATGCCTAGAATTGAATTCGCATTCTCTTATTGATGCCAAAGGGTTGAATAGTGCACAATTGGGCACATCAGTATGCTTCTCTAGTTAAGAGGCGCTCGTTAATGCTATGTCCTTCGCTACTGTTGTTGATTTGTTCAATAATAACAAATTCAAAATCGTCTTCGCCTCGTTTTCTCTCAACACTTTTCTCGTGTCCTACTACGTCACTCCATGTTCTATTCTTGTATAGAGCCACGCGCGACACTGTTTTATTCCTTTAATAGTTTTAAAGTTATCATTCTTGTAATTCTTTTAAAAGTATATATTCGTTGTATTTGTTCCAAGTATTTTAATAGCTACACCGAGGAAGCCCGAACGGGCGAAACGTTTGTAATAAAGCTACAAGGGATGTAAGAAGTTCGCTGTCTTCTCACTATTGATTCAAGACTCTCTCTCTCTCTCTCTCTCTCTCTCTCTCTATATATATATATATATATATAATGTGTACAGTTTTCAAGCCACGGAAGGGGTCTAGGCCTGAAGCTTGCTCCACCAGATATAATGAAGTACTGTCCATTATGGTATGGTGCGACGAGCCGATACACAACAAACCGGACACGCTTCTGCCACAAAACCTTTTCCTTTTTATTTTGCCGACCGGTTTCGCCTTACAGCTTCCTCACGACCAGGAAAAGTTACACTCAATTATTGGAGATTGTGTTCTCCTTTTATACTTTTACAGCTAATTGATTAATCAAGTTCTCAGTCAAGAACAAAAAATAATTATCTCTTGTAAACGTCACCTAAGTTAGCTAATTGAACCTAAAACGTCATCCTGTTAGAACTTAATTAATCAATTAGCTGTAAAAAGTATAAAAGGAAAACACAATCTCCAATAATTGAGTGTAACTTTTCCCGGCCCTGACGAAGCTGTAAGGCGAAACCGTTCGGCAAAATAAAAAAGGAAAAGGTTTTGCGGCAGAAGCGTGTCCAGTTTATTGTGTATCGGCTCGCCGCACCATGCCATAATGGACAGTACTTCATTCTGGTGGAGCAGGCTTTAGGCCTAGACCCCTCCGTGGCAGGAAAACTGTACACATTATATATATATAACGATGATTGGACCGAAGTGGTTAGTGTTCACTTGGTCGGCAGAGTGCTCAATGCAAAGCAGGGCGGGATAAAATATAATATAAAATATAAATGTTTTAGATGTTAAAACATAAGATGGATAAAATTGATAAAATTGATAAAATCGGTAAGATATTTGGTTAAAATGTCAGTAACACTGTGTTTCACGCCGTAAAGCGATCTTCAGACTGACGCTAATAGTTTATTACAAAGTTAAAATAGTTTATGGTGGTTGTTTATGATTTGACGAATAAAACTTATATATTATATATTTATATATATATATATATAGACACACACACGCGGGGTAAATAGTATATATATATACGGGGTGAATCCTATGAAAAACTTGTCACCAGAATTCAGACCCTTGAGACAATGGGGAAGGAAAAGGAAATCAAGGGGTGTGTACGTGTAAGGCTGACGTTGGATAAACTACCGGGAATAAGGGCAGACCTCATTAGGCTGGACAACGATTGGCAGGAGTGGGGTTTTTCACAGTTGGTGGAGGCCTTGAGAAAGTGGTGCAAGATTAATCCAGTGCCCCTAAATAGTCATAAAGGGGGGACCACAGGGGGGTCTTGGGCAGAACATTACAAGCGAAAGAGAGGGAATGAACGTGTGCTTCAGGCAAAACAAAAGCAGAGAAAACCCAGGCTCTGTGTATACTGTAACGCTGGGGGTCACAAATCTATTGATTGTGACCATGATCAACGGGTTAGCTGATAGGAAGAAGTATTTGAGTACCAATAAGTTATGCTACAACTGCACAAGTGCCAATCATAAGGAATCTGAGTGGCAGAGCACGACGCGCTGCCAGAGGTGTAAAATTGGCCGGCTGTACATCACAGCTCAGTCTGTGATAAAAATTCTTCCCAGATGTTGCTAGCGAACGGGAAGGGTTCAGTGGTGTATCATAGAAGTTGAGAGGATTACACGTAGAGCATTATTAGACACGGGGTCTGGAAGCTCGTATGTATCAGCATCATTGATCGAGCGCCTGAACAGAAAGTCTGATCACAAGGAGCGCAAGCGAACTGAAATGATGACGACGACAACAAGCCAGCAAGATAGAGATGTACAACGTACAGATTTCTAATGTTAAGGGAGACTTCAAACTGTCCACCACCCAGAGCAAAGTTGACAAAGGTGTACTGCTTACCATTCCCAACCCACAAAAATCGGAAAGCCCTGTGAGCCCGTGGCCGAGCTGACATCCTTTGGCTGGACCGTCATGTAACCGTGTTCCGAAACCAGTCTGAGCAGCATGTACTTGACCAGAATCTCATCGACGAACTACGAGCAGTTGGATGTGTAACCTTGACGTATTGGGGCTAGAAGATAAACCAGCAGGTGATCAGCTATCGATGTACGGTGAGTTCCAAGGGCAGCTTGAGCGCCTCCCAGAAGGATGGAATGAGACTGGTCTGTTGTGGAAAGCAGGTCACCCACCACTAACAAAGAACCGATATGAGAGCGTCGGTCGACTAGCCAGTCTAGTGAGAAAGCATGAGAAAGAGCCAGGCCGCTAAGACCAGTACGACAAGATAATCCAGGACCAGTCGGTGCAAGGGTTAGTGTTGAGAGTAAGCAGTGCGCCAGAGGGAGAAAGAGAATTTTATATATCCCACAAACCGGTGATATGAGAAAAAAACAGAGAGCACAAAAGATGCGAATTGTCTTTGACGCGTTGACAAAGCCGAATCAGACAAGCCCTTCATTGAATGATTGCCTAGAGACTGGGCCGCCACTTCAAAATTTACTCTGGAGTGTGCTTGTTCGAAACCTGTTCAAACCAATCTCGCTGTCTGGGGATTTGAAACAGGCATTTCTTCAGGTGGGAATTAGAGAATCAGATCGTGATGCACTACGTTTCCAGTGGATTAGGGACAGGGACACCTCCCAGGTGGAGCGTTATTCGGCTTAATTCAGTCACCAGTCACTGAAGCAACATTTAGTGAGTCTGAAAGCTGAGTATCCAAAAGTTGAGGAGATCACGAAGAGCCTACACGTCGATGATGTAATCACTGGTGGAGATACCGCTGATCAGGTGGAAGAGTTGAAAGGTGTTTGGAGAAGCAGAATTCCAGCTTTATTGTTCGACTTTGTGAGCTGCGTCTTCGTAATTCAGCATTACTACGCTGCAATGTTGACGATTAGCCATACACACTACTACTACTACTACCATAAGTGGTATTCGAATTTGCCGGAACTGGAAGCAAAAACTGAATTGAGTGATGGGGGCAAACATATGCTAAGAAACAGTTGGGTGTAAAACCCAATGAAGCTAAGTTGTTGGGGCTACCCTGGGATAAGGAGCAAGATACGCTGGCCTTACCCAAGAATCCCACTGAGACTACTAAGCGAGAAGTGTTGAAGGGCTTGGCATCAGTGTTTGACCCTCTAGGAGCAGCAAGCCCCATAGGCCTGGTGGGAAAGATGATCTACAGAGAAGTGTGTGCCCCGCAGCATTGCCCATGGAATGCAGCGTTACCAACAAAGTTGTCGAAACAGTGGGATAAATTCAAGAAGAGCCTGACTGGTGGAGTTAGAATTCCTCGAAGTCTAGCTACAGCTCACGAACCGATCCAGGCGATCGATCTTCATGCGTTTGGCGACACTTGTGGAACAGGTACAGCAACAACAGTGTATGCGGTAGTTTACCAAGAGTCAGGAACTGACCAAAATCCAGTTGCATCAATGGCTCATTTAGCTAGGAAGGACTTGACAATCCCAAGGTTTGGAGGAATATGCAGTGAGGTATGTGTACGGGTGGTCAGATAGCATGGTGGCTCTTCACTGGATTGCCGGTAAGGGTAATTACAAACAGTTCGTAGCTAACAGAGTGAATCAGATCAACGCCAAGCATTACATTGAGTGAAGGCACGTGAATACCGACCAGAACCCAGCTTATGTAGGTGAGCAGGGGGAGCCAGAGTACTTACCAGAACTCTAGCTGAAAGGCCCAGACTGGCTTTCCAAACCAGAACTGTGGCCTGTGCTAGTGCGGAATGAGCCAATTAAGGAGATATAAGCATAAGAAAACTTAATAAGGGAAGTGTTCGCAGTAGCCACAGAACCAGAGGATAGGTTGCATCAACTCCTACAGAAACATGAATACTGGCCGACCATTCGCATCACTGCATGGATGCTAAGTTTCATTCACAACTGCAAGTCGAGCAAAGCAAACTGTTGGTCAGATCCCCTTGGCAACAGCCGAGATTAGCAAACAACTCAAAGGCTGGGTGTTAGTACAGCAGAGCTATGTTAACACGGATCAGTTTCATGAAGATCAGCTGAGACTTAATCTGCAGAAGAAGGGAGAGGGATTGTATGAGTGTCAAGACCGAATTCAGGGAAGTTACGCTATCTATCTACCACCTGATGCCTTGTTAACAGAGAAATGGCCCACGATGTCCACAGCCTGAGTTTGCATAGTGGAGTGGGTCTCAGCCAAGGTTGAGACAGCTCGCCAAGAAAGTTATCAGGGCATGTTATGGTTGAAAGAAGTTCCAAGTCAAATCTTTTGCTAGTCCACCCACCAGAAATTTGCCAATCGACGGAACAGTGGGTTGAAACCCATTCGAAGTACTTTGCGTGGACTTTGCAAGGCCAATTGTATACAAGCTTAGACCCAAGAAGGAGGGTAAGGCGAAAGAGGGTAAGGCTTACATTTGGTTGCTCGCATGCAGTCTAACAAGGGCCAGTCATCTGGAACTGTTACCAAACGAAACGACTGAGGAACTCATCACGAGCTACAAATGGTTTATTGCAAGGAGAGGAAGACCAAGGAAGATTTACGCAGATAATGGGAAAACCTTACCGACAGCAGCAAAGTGGCTGGGCAAGTTGATGAAAGCGGAATAGCTTCAGAACTACCTCGCTCACCAGGAAATAAGGTGACAGTTCAACCTAAGCCGCGCACCCTGGTGGGGAGGGCAATACGAGAGCCTTGTAGGTCTCGTTAAGCGGGAATTGTACAAGGGAATTGGTCAAGCTCTCCTAACCTGGAGCGAGCTCTTGAAGAAGTGCTACTTTATGTTGAGTGACCCTGAATGACCGTCCATTGAGCTATGTTAAAGACGATGTGCAGTTACCCATCCTGAAACCTAGTGCTATGATGTTTGGTTAACCGAAGTTTATTCCAGAAGCGGATCCAGATGAGGAGGAAGATGCATACTTAAGGAAGACAGCACGATACCTGCGCTTTTGCAGGGATGTTCTTTGGAGTCTCTGGACTGGGGAGTACGTGAGGTCCTTGAGGGAAGGGCACAACCTGAAGCACAGGACCAAAAAGATGTCTCTTCAACCTGGAGACTTGGCACTGATTCAGGGAACCGAGGGAAGTGTAACATAGGCATTGTGGTCAAGCTCGTCAAAAAAAGAGATGGAGTCGTTAGAGCTGTTAGGTTGAGAGCAGGGAAGTGTTAGCTGAAGCGTGCAATCCAGCATCTCTACTTGATGAAACTTTCCTGTGATCAACAGCCGGAAGAGCAAGCAGGAGAGGGAGGAGCGGTACAATTTTAACCCAGACCAAGGGAATTCCGTCTCACAAGAAGAGCTGTGGTTATAGCTGCCGAAAACATTGAACTTCGTAGCTGTAGAAGTATTTGATCCCAAGTGCTTGGATAAAATAGGGGAGAGTGTGGAAATCCATGTTCATTTTGTTTTAGAACGCTGTAACTTTAATCTACTATTGTTTGTTATTGTTTTGAACTCGAACGTATTCTTCCAGGGACTGAAAGAAGACAATGAGTGAGAAATTATGGGATGTTTTGAGAACTGAAGCACATGTGAAGCGAGCAAAAAATCTTATAATGACGATCAACGTGGGAGTGTTGTACTCGTATCATTAAGATTAAAACTGTGGCACAACTAACAAAACTTGTGAGTATTTTGTTGGGGGGACAGGCGACGACACCTGTCCGGGAACTATACGGTGAAAAGGTTCCGGAATTAAAATAATCATCATACGGAAGAAGATTAAAACCACTCACTTGGATTAGAACTCAGGTATCTAAAAAAG
>JANRMR010248351.1:0-16265 GCA_025434825.1 Bergia sp. 'catenularis'
TTATGATTTTGTTGTAGTTTAAAGAGGTATCGTAGTTCTTTAGTATCGACTCAGTAAATGTCACACATGCCGATCATGGGTTTTGTTTCTAGTACTGTAGTAAAAATCTTTTAAACGATCAACAACTGCAAAATCTCAAGCAGGAATAACTAACGGTACTAACGGTTTTTCTTCATTAGATTTTTTTTATTCTCGGCTCCTCTTCGTATAAACTATTTTTCGCCCTTTTCCAGCCTCTCTCGATTTTCCTCTCAACTCCCTGTGTGTGTTAATATTATCAGGCATGTTCCAAACGTCACGCTTGACGATTACTCACGGTTTCGTGTGTTTAAAGTAGGCTTTTAGGTACCCATAAAGGTCATTTTCACTGACTCTTTAGCCAGATGTACCAGTATATGTAGTTCAGCAGAAAGAGCTCCCCCTGTAAGTACCTTGTTACCGAATGAGCTTGTCAAAGATTGCCTTCTTGTTTCTCTTACCAGGGAAAGACGAAGTAGTTAAGTTCTTACTCGAAAATTGCAACGTACCCGCTGACCAAAAGGACAGGTTTGTATAATATTTGCCTATTTTGCGATTCTTCTTCGATCATGCGGCATCAAAACAACTGATATAGTTCACGAGAGATGTCCAGGTTCACCATTTTGCTAATTAATGCATCACTCTGCTAGATCCATTCCCTTCAGGGGGAGCTTTGACGCAATATTCAACATAAACATCACATTCAACATCATGACCACGAGGGAATGAATTTATCAGTATTTTGCTGTATAGCGAAATTGTGTATTTAGAAAACTTGAGGGCCGTAAAATGGTACAGAAAAATATAAAACAACGACCTCAAATTTACTAGAATAAATTTAGAGGGAGTTACTTTGGAACAAACGGGCGGCACTGTTCTCAAGCGACTTGTTGTAGTCCAACAAGTTGAGATTATTGAGTCCATTTGGTTTGTTATCATGTTTTAAAGATATAGGTTTGCTGCTTGGCGCAAAGTCTTATATACCGTTATTTTGATATTTAAGGTGGGGGATTACACCCCTGGATGAAGCAACTCGGTTTAAACGGTCCAAGTGTGAAGAATTGATAAGTCAATATTTACGTCAGCAAGGAAAGCTGGAGTAATGGAAGGTCAATTCGAGATCACGGACGCACACGGGATGTAAGACGCACGAACAATTCTTGGTCCGTTTGGGACAACAACAGGCCGCAAAGAGCTCAACGTAGACCCATCGAGTTTCTAGCAGCATTCTAATTCTTTGACGTTGCATGTGTCAGTGCCCTGCGAGCTGACAGGCTGAGACAATAATGAGGTTGATGGTGGTGGTAGTAATCACTGAATATAGTAACACAGGAAGTTCGACACGAAGATGTGAACTAGTGAAGTTTGGCAGAGAAAAAAACAGACTGACCAACAGACAGACATAGACAGACAGACAGACAGACAGACAGACAGGAAGACAGACGGGCATACAAACAGACAGACAACTAGGCAAGTAGATAAATTGATTGATTTACAAGCCAGCACTCAGGCAGACTATTGCGCTGGCACAAAAAGGGGCACCTGGTAATTTGAAGACAGAACTGAAACACAAGAATCCTTATTTAATCTGAAAAAAACTATATAATTGTATGAGTTTTCATAATGACAAAAGCACCCTTCCGCTCGATGCAATGATAACATTTACAAAGTAGTTTTCGTATCATATATTTTATATAGTTATTTAATTATTTATGCTCTCGTTTCCTTTTAAGTAATTACATAGATCACATTTTTAGCTCTTAAATTTAGTCATTTGCCCATCCTACAAAATTATAGGCTAGCATAATTTAGTTAAGTCAAAATGCCTCATATGACTTGAGATCACTTGTAGTTGAGGCTGTGTATATGATACTAATATGTAATGTTGTACGATTGTGACATGCGCATGTCGAGCTGTATGTTTCTGTGTGCGTCTGCGTGTGTTTGTCTATGTGTATATGTAAGAATAGTTATAGCAGCTGCTGCTATTAGCCGTATGGTCTTTTTATCTATGGTTGTCGCTATGGTTATTTCAGAGGTGGCCTCTCTTTGGTGTTGCTCACTTAAATCCTCTTTGAAGTTTTTTGAACACCCGGTCACTGACATACAAGAACTAATTGGAAAGACCAGCTACTGTTTATGATCCTTTTGAAAGCCGTTCACGTGTTTGCTAGATAGGCGCTACTAAAAATGTTAAAATTCCGACTTGAAAAAATCTGTTTTTATGTTTGTTACAAACTAAAATACTTCTAAATGCACAAATTATTGAGTTTATGAATTTTATACCAGCCGTTACAATAAATGTTTCAAAATTCTAAAATTTGTAGTAATATTTCTTCCCTCGTAATGTTGTACGAGTATGTGCATGTTTACATGTGTGAGTGTGTGTGTGTGTGTCTGTGTCTGTGTGCGTGTTTACACAAATTGTTGAGTTTATGAATTGCATACCAGTTAAATAAATGTTTCGAACTTTTAAAGGGGTGATAATGTTTCTTCCTGAAGAGGCTGACGTTACAGAAAAAAGGATGCGTTAAAAGAAGAAATACTAATGATTTTTCCATTTCATTCACGTTTTGCGAAGTGGAGCAAAATCTAGTTTGTTACGCGTCTTCTCCTTTTGTTGCGCCGGTTATCGCACTCTAACTAAGGTTGCTTTCCAATTGTCCAGTCTGCCCAGCACTTCCAGTAATTCGTGCGTTCCATCAGAGAACTGACTGGTCGGACCACGGGCGGTGGGAAACGTTGGTTACGAGTATCAATGAGATGTTTAAATGACACAAAATAACTTAAACCTTTGTTGATGCGTGTTGATTTATGCTCACAAGGTCCTATTTCCCATATAAACCTTATCTTCAAGCCGCAATCGGACGTTCTGCGTTTGTTTTGAAGTGAATTCGAGTCGCCATTTTCTTTTCATATTCAAATTTGTAAACCTAGTCCCAGGCCGTGTAAAAGAAGTCCATTCCCCCAACGTGCTGCGCGGCCTATTTTAATTTTTACGTCAAATTAAAAATTTAACGGAAGAAAAAATGACAGGGTAGGATATAAATGGGCGTTGTCCCGACCGTGGCCAATCAGAAATGCTTATTTACAACACGTGACATTTCCAGTGGATCAACCGCGTACACCGGTGAAACGTCACCGTCGCGAAACTGAAGCCAGGCAGGTTTCCTTAATTGGGAGACAAAGGCAGGAAAAGCCAGGCAGGTTTCCTTATTTGCAATAGTGCCCTGTACACACATGATTTAGCAGTCGCAACTAATGTCCTACCCTTTTTTTTCTATGATGTAAAACATTAAAATGGACCGCGCTTCACGTTGGGGGAAATGGACCTCTTTCAAGCGGCCTGGGACTAAGTTTACAATTTGAATATGAAAACAAAATGGCGAATCGAGTTCACTTCAAAACAAACGCAGTACATCCGATCGCAGCTTGCAGATAAAGTTTATGTGGGAAATAGGACCTCGTGAGCAAAAATCAACACACACCAACAAAGGTTTGAATTAGTTTGTGTCATTTAAACACCTCATCCAGTCGCTGATACTCGTAACCACCGCCCGTGGTCGAACCGGCGGCCAAATCGAAAGCGCCCTAACACTCTAATTGCTTCTTTCCCCTCCATACGGCAATGTCAGAGCGTTATTGCGAGCAGTAGTTGTTGCAGATTTGAAACAGTGCTGTAAACATTCGTCTTTAAAACGTGTTCGCAGTTGCTCATTTTACCCCTTAGGAGGGATTATCGAATAAAAACCACTTTGGTTACAAAAAAATCGATATTTTGTTCACAGAGTTAAGGGGGGGGGGGGGCTATCACTTTTATTTTGTTTAATTTCTTGTGTTTAAGGGGATTGAAGGGGAGATTTTAAAAGAGGGGAAAAAGTTGTTGGAAAGCAACAAACATTGTTCCCAAGCGAGCAAATCCTCTTTCTCGGATAGCATACCAGTTGGCATTCGTCCATTAAATTTTAACTCAAAGTTAATTTTGAACTTGCGTGAAGTTAAAGAAATTAAAATTTCCTTCATTGTCTAAAAGTTTCAAAACATCTTTTTTTTCCTCTCAACGATCTCCAAAAATTCTCAAAATATTTATGAATCTTTATTAAATACGGTACTTTGTCCCTCTGACTCAAAATTTTGGATTCTTCACTTTGAAACCAAGGTACCGTAAACTGCCGCTTATAAGCCGTGGGCTAATACAACTTCGTAAGGGGTTTTGGATAGGCTTATAAACAGGGGGGGGGGGGAGACTTATATCTGGGGGAACCTATTAGCGGATGTATTTTTATGTTCACAGGTAGATGGGCCTATAACTGGGGAGGCTTATAAAATGGGGGGTGGGGTGGGGCTTATTAGTGGCAGTTTACGGTATCGCAAGAATATGATGTAAATGTGCTGACACTTCGATAAAAGGGGGAAACACTGCCTTTAAACGAAGTGTATTCATTAAGAGTGGAACCCGGCAACAAAACCGTTACACGTCATTTTGCAAGATGCCGTCATGCGGGAACTCAACCTCGCCAAATAAGCAAACTAAATCATTTGGCGTTAGCTCTGTTAACAGTAATACAGATTTTAACTGCCAATACGGACAAAGGAAAAATTTAAGTTTTATTTGAGAGCAAGTGTTTTTCAACCGAGAATACTTTTTAAATTCATTAAGAAGGAATTATTTGGACCATTTGTTCAGTTTTCTTACAGTTTTTTCGAACCTCAAATTCTTTTCTTTTCACTTGCTGCCAAAGTTTTTTATTGCTAGTTAGATGATGTTGTCGTAATACAAGCCGAACAGTTATGCAAATTAGACTTTTATAAATTGAAATTTGTCTTGGATCAAAACATTTCCAAGACCCACAACCTTTTCCAAATAATTTATTATTGGTTTCATTTTATAGCTTGTCAAATGTGATCTACGTTTGCCACCCAACAAAGTCAATCGTGTTAGTCGTATTGCTGATTATTTCTAACAAACTAAGCCCAGCCTATCCGTATTCACTAGATTTTCGATCAAATTTAGGATGACCAGTAACGCTGTCGATGTCACAGATAAGAAAACAACAGCGTTGACTGTAAATAAAAAAGAAATCCAGATGCATGTGGGATTTCTTTTTCTACGTTTCGTTCAAGCCAACAGTAGTGCTGGGATTTGTCCCACTGATTGACTTGAAGCATTTTTATCCCTGCTCGATGTTCTGAATCTCACCGTCCACCCATTACATGATGTGGAGGTCTGACCACCTCTGCCTTTGTGGGCACGTGGGCCAACGATGTGTGCTACGGCGCTGTACCAACGGTTTGCTCTTATAAGGACAGGACTGGAAAACAGGACCTCGTATGTGGTCAGTGAAGTGGAAATAGAGCGAAATGTTGACCTCAGAAGTGTTCCCTGGTCATCATAAATCTCCATACGGACTGAGTATGAGCCAGAACCACTGGTTGGACCCCAGAGGAGGTACCCCCTCAGATAGCGATGTACGTTGAGGGAGAAATCAATCGCGTCTGGTGCGTTGGAAGATCTTTGACTCCAGCTTCCACTGGTCGAGCTGCTCATCCTCCAGCAACGAAACTCGGCTATAACTGAGCAATGATGAAGAAAACACACTACGGATAAACGTTACCTACAGACATTAAAATTACGCTAGACTGCTAAAATCGCAAATATAAATACAATAACCATAAGCATGACTATAAGGACAACTTTGCACTCTTTACAGCGTAATATACACCAATTAACGGATTGGCGGTAATTTTTGCAAATAAAAAATGAGCCAAAATATTAGGAAGTGGAAAAATAGAACTTAATGAATTCTTTGAAATTCAGTTGACAAAACTGCAGAATATAAAGAAGAAAAAGTTGTAGATAAAAAAATCATTACTAATCAGAGCTAATCAATAAAAGGCTACTTCTTTTTCGTATTTATGGTAAGGCCAAATAAAACAGTATCAGTAGTTCTGGTCACATATCCATGAAAAATTAGGGTCGATCGGTCGGTAATATTTTATTGTGATCATGGCAAAATTTTAAAAAAGCAACAAAATTTAATTCTTATGCCACAGCCGGAAAGACAAGCAGAAATAATGTGATCTGCATATAGAGTATACTCATTTCTTCGGAAAAAGTTACGGATGAAACCTGTCTGGTGTTTCATCCGTAACTCAAAGAAAGAAAAAGTAAGACAAAATGACAATAAAAAGTTGTTGGGTCGGCAATTTGGAGATAAAAGGTTGGGATTGGTCAAGTGACCGCCGGGAACCACAGAGATATATTTGTTTGGCCTAATTATTGTAAAAAAATAGTGCACTTAAGGTGCATTTTTTTCGGAATTTTTGAGTTTCCGTTGTCCCTTTTTGTGAAAAAGTGCAGTTAGCCACAGTACACATCTTTATAATATCTTCAAATATTTTTCTTGAGGGATAACGGAGTTATTGTTGTTGTTGTTGTTGTACGTTGTTGTTGCTGCTGCTGCTGCTGCTGCTGTTGTTGTTGCTGTTGCTGCTGCGGCAGCGTGACCCTAACTTTTCCTATCAAAACCTGTGAACGGATTGTTTTAAAATCAGAGAGAAATTCGGCAATTAGCTAGGCTTTGGAAAAAGAAGCGTAGACTTCCAAAACCCTTTAGGTACTTTACATTTCAATTAACTGACAAGCTAACAAAGTTCACAAGTTTCTAGTTCATGAACATTTGTGCGTCCGTTCAATTTTTACAAATTGTTTCAGAGGATTCCTGTGTACGAATTGCATGTGGTCCTCCTGGCCCCGTGTTTTCTTCGCTTTTTTCTGATCTCCGGGGGATTGGACCCCATGCAGGAAAAAGGGTCCATCATTAACCGCATGCGCCAAAAATTCTGCTAATAACCTCGAAACGACCTTCAAAACAAAATATTGCAATTTTAGATATTTACCTTGAGAAGTTAAGTCAGTATGATCAGATTTCTTATTTTTATTTCGAATCTGTAGTGTATACCCGGTCACTTTACGTAAGGTTCATACTTCGATAAAGTTATGTTTTTACATTTTCGAATATTTCCTAATTTTTCAAGTAAATGAAGTGCCAATTCAGCTTTTAATTGCATAGGTGCTGTTAAGAATTCATTGCACGATATTAAAGAGAAATTGACAGTCAGGCAACCAATCAGAAGCCAGCAGTTTTTGTAGGTGTGGTATTAACAAGTCAAATTAACTCTATTTATAAAATTAATTTGAAAATGAAATTATCAAAGACATTTTTAAAAAGGAACTGGTATAAGGTCAACAAAAACAGATTTTGTGTTTTTATTATTGGTTCGCAGATGGAGAGTGACTGCCTAGAATCCCATTGAGCTCCTCGATGCAAAAGAAAAACAACCCGATTAGATGAATTTTCTGAGTTTTGTAAAGCAACCTTTTGATAATAATAAGTATTCTCATGTGTGCGCTGACACAGAACCACGAAATCCAGTTCTTTGCTCTGCAGGTCTAATTTCTTTTCGCTTGTTTTAAAGACCGAATTTTCCGTGAAGGCACACGAAATTTTCATTCGTCCTTTTCGATCACATCATATATTGTAACATATCTTGTAGATGATTATTTTTTGCTTGGGCAGTTAAAAGAGTTCCTTTCTCATTCTTGCCGCAAGAAGCAAGAAAGCCGAAAACTGCTACCAAATTAGTATTTTTCGGCTCGCGATCTTTCTTCCTCATATGATATGTAGTTCAAAACTAATCCAGTTTTCCCACGGTTTCCATATTATTGAAAATGACTCATTGTGTGAATGATCTGTAAAGTTAATTTAAATAGAAGTTTACCTTCCATCTAAGCACTTTGGTACAATGGCAACTTAATCTCAGTGTCACCACCAGAGAGCGATGTCTGTCAAGGTTCAGCTATTACAATAAACGAACACGATCGGGACACATGAAGATGCAGTTGAGCTCAAAAATTTTCTGGACTCCTGCAGAATTTTTTGGTTTGCGCGGCTGGAGTGCCAAAATCTTTACACACCGGAAAAGGAATTTGTGAAGAACAATATGTGAACCAATATGTTGGGGCAGTTCTTGTAATGATTGGCTGTCTTCCTTTGTGGGTGTTTTGGTTTTATTCACTTTGTAATAAAAAGAAATCGGGAAACAAAAGTTGTAAGTTGTAAAGCAAAAAATTCATAATAAAAACTCAAATATTGAAAACAAAACACAGTTTGCCTTCTAAATGACGTCATATAATTAGTTTAAAAATATGCACCAATCATCTGGTTAAAGTTGCTAAAATTTAATGCCGGATGACATTTGGATACTGAACAACCTATAGGGAAGTCGAGGGAGAAGCTAAGCAACAATCACCTCCATACCATTGGATAAACAACTCAAAAAGTTAATTTCTGAAAATAGGAAATTATATTTTAACATTACAGCTGTGACACAGTCCACTTAAAAATTGAAAATCATCAGTTGGAATTACCTGATATAAAACTGTATGTTGTCACTGAATCTCCAATGCCGTTGGTGGCAGTACAGGTGTAGTTTCCTGTACGGCTAGTGGTTAGCGATCTTATCACCAATGTCTTCTCAGAAGTAGTCCCATGTACCCCAGAGTTAATAAAACTGCCATTTTTGCTCCACTTCACTAACGGCTCTGGGTGTCCAATTGCTCTACAAGTTACTGATATTCGTTGGTTTGCACGGTAGTTGACAAAAGAGGGCGGCCTAATCGTAAATTCTGGCAGGACTGATCAGCAAAAATAAAAATTATAACAATCAGTAGTTTGCTCTCGTAAGTGTTTATGGGGTGTTTTTATCTTGCAAGACTAGAACAGATGTACATGGTAAGGACACAAGTAGAAATTGAAAATTTAAAAAATATGTGAAAACTGATGGCAACTAAAACTGGTTGTGAAGCTCAACAAGCTACAAAAGTAGTTTATAAAGCCGCTTTGTTTTATGTTAAAACTGCACATTGTTTCTACTGGTTAGTTGTTCATATATTGTTTATATTTAAATAGCTTGAGTGTTTTGTGCACGGCCAAGGCTAACGAGCAAAATTACGGTGGCTCACAAGTGCCATGGCAAACATCAAACTTCGCATGGCAAGCTCAAAGCCCCCAGGGCAAACCCATGAAGTATTCTCTCAACCTAAAACTCAATGCCGGTTTTCACGGCAAACTCAAACTGAGCTAAAAGTATCTGCAAATTCGTCAAAACAAAACATAAAACTGGCAAAAAAAAGGTCAGGTTTTCATAACCAATTTGCTTTATTAACTATGTCAGGCTTATTTGTAACGGAGATTGTGTTTGAGGAAGACAGCATTCAAGATGTTTCCGGCAAAAACCTATGGAATGAAGATTTTTAAGCTAAACAGAGAGTGAAAAACACCAATATTTCATTATCAATGATTCTTTGTAAAAAGCATTTTGAAAAGCGAGATTGAAAGTTTGGGAGAAAACCGGAAACTGTTGTTCTAAAATTTTTGACCCACAGTGTGCATCGGCGAGACTCATTATTATTTTCATTTTTATATACCAAATTACTTTATCATAAGAAAAAAGGTCTGAGCTCATGCCAGCTAAGTGCAAATACACTGTTGTGCTTATCCGAATTAAAAATGAAAAATAATAACCATTATCAAGGTTCGAATTTGTCATAATACTTCTCCATACGTTTGTTGATATCCTTGGAAACAGGAAATCTCGATCAATTTGTTTTGCTGCAACGTTTTGTTCATACGGAACACACTATTTCCCCATTTTCAAATCTGTCTGATTTTTATCTGTAAGCAGAGAGTTATCGTATCAGCGCAGAGTCATCTACTGAAATTAGTAAACCTACCAACATCTTGAATGATCAACAAAGTACTCAGCTCCAATGACCCCTGAGAATTACTGGCTCGACAAACATATCTTCCATAATCAAAGTATTGAACATTTGTGATAAGGAGACCACTGTCAAAAGTTACTGCTTTCTGTCTTGTAACGGATGGTCCAGTCCACGTGACATTTGGTGGTGGGAATCCGAAGATCTTGCAAGAGAGAGTCTTGTTCCTTCCTCTGTAACCGATTTCTACGTCCTTTGGTCTTGAGATAACCTCAGGAGAAACTGAAAATATGAAATGGCAGCGCATATTTCGTGTTTCCAATAAGCGCTGTACTATGACATCTAGATCTGCCATTTTTGAACGAGCCTTCTAATGGTTCGTCATTGTAGTCCGTCTAATTAAGTTTATTCTCCCTTATTATGTTCCTTTTTAACTGTTCGCCATAACAGGCTTGATTTCAGTTGTATAAATGATTAGTTAATCATTAGAAAAGATAACACTGTTTCGAAGATTCGTTACTTTCACACATACACTCACTAATTATTTAATCTTATAATTTAGCTGCTTCACAACAGGACAACCTACATGTTTTTTCCAAGAGGAAGTAACAACTCTACGTTCATCATCAGTAACATTCACTGCATGTGTGACAGTGTTGCATATCTATTTCTTTTGAGAAGTGCTTGGTTGACGAATCAATATTGCAAAATTCAACTTGTAGTTTTACCTGGTTTAACGCCAATTTAAAAACATAAAAGTGTGCAGCTTGCTCGATTCAAGATAAAGTTTGTGTTTGTAAAAATACTTTGTTTTATTTTAATTTGGGCCGGTAGTTAAAACCCAGAACGTAGATTAATAGCTTGTAAATCCAAATTTTGTTTTTGATAAGTTGAAATGTGCTTTAATGAAATGCATGTATTGGTTCACCTTGCCTCGCAGACGTCCAAATTTTGTGAACTAGTTTTCAGCAAGCCACCAGTCACAATGCAGGAAGTCAATTCGCGTCGGTGCCGTGTCAAGATGTTATTTTATGTAGATTCCCTATGTTAGAAGTGAAACGGCGTCGACTAAACTCACCCAACACTGTTACACTTGTTCGTGTTGTCACTGATCCAATGATATTGCTGGCTCTACAGATGTAGACTCCTCGGTCACCGAACTCGACACGGTCGATGGTCACGTGCTTGTCGTTTTGTTGTGAACGTCCACGCGGCAAGACGCTGTTCAGCTTTGTCCATGTGACAGTGGGATCAGGTGTTCCACTCGCTGAACACGGCAACATCAAACGCTGACCTTTACGGATTCTCACGTGACTTTGAAGGCTTTTAACAAAGTATGGAGGAACTGGTAGAATCAACGGAAGCAATATGAGAGTCCGTATAGTTACGTAGTTTGCTATAAATCGTTTCCTTTTTTCAGTAGAACAACTTTTCAATTGCTTTCAGTTGCTTATCGAAAATTCAAAACTGAGCTCTTTTAAAAGTAAAATATAGCTTCTGTTTCTGTTTGGTGTTCACAAGGGCCAGAAGTGAAAAGGGAGACGAGCAAAAAAAATAATTTTTGTTGATTCAGCTGCCTTGTGGTAAGTCTTGGAAGCTAATATTCTTGTTCGTGAAAAAATGGTGTAAGCAGAAGCCGAAGCCGGTTTTGCAGCGCATAATCTTTGCTTGAACATTTTCTTCAGTCCTGTACCTGTATTTGTTATGTAGAGCTATGAAGAACCAGTAAATTTTGCCGAGGCTCATTGTTCTTAATTTTTTGGCGGCTTCAGCCTCAAATTGTTCTTAATTTGTTCTTATTTCTATGTGCGGTTTCAATTGAAGAAAAAACAAAATAGAAACATTAGGCATTGGAAAACGAAACACCTCGCACCATACATGACAATGATTTCATAATACATAAATGAAAAACACCGTGAATCTTGTTTTGTTTTATACCGTACTGCTAAGTTAAATTACAAGATTCAGTCAAGTTTCTACCTGAAACATTTTCATAGTTATCGAGTCTCAGCCTGAGCTTGTTGTTAAATTGTTTTTAAATTTTGGCCAATTCTTATAAAGTTGTTCTTATAATTAAAAAAAAGCGTGTAACTATCTCATTTCAGCATCAACTTCTTCTTCCGCTTCGCTCCTTCTGATTTGCAGGAGATTGTAATTGCAAGATTATTTCTTCTTCATATAATCTTTGCCTCCATCGAGCTTTCGTTTGTACTAACGTTGCCGTTTCCTTATATTTTCACTAGAATATAACGATCCTTAGGGTTCCATTTTGTCTCCACTGCTGTTTCTATCACTGGCGATATCCGTCTTACTTTAACATTTTACACGTATTATGTTATAGCAATTGTTGTACCATTCTTCTTTGTAACAGAACTTTACAATTTTAGTGTAATAATTTGTGAATATTTTAAATTTAGTTAACTTTACGAATATTAAGTATAGCATCGAAACTTTTGTAAGATGTTCCAAACATTTTAGTACAATTACTATGAAAAGTGCAGCATGTTACGTTTTTGTAAACTGTTTCTGATTTACACCTACTGATGATGATTTGCAAAATCCTAACAAAGAAAGTCTTCATTTAATGCGATTGCAAGGCCTCTATGGTTGGTGTAAAGTGTTCCTTCTGGGAATGAATTATCGCAGAATGGTGATCTCGATGTTCCTCAACTAATTTACTATGTCCTTTTTAAGTTGTCTGTTTTATTTATTTTCTAGTTTGTTTAATTTATATATATATTGGCTTTTATTTGCAAAAGTTTCGTTATTTTTCTTTGCACGCGCTATGCTTGTTTCCTTTTCGTTTGAATACGCTTGTTTGTTTGCTTGGATTTACTTTACGTTCATGTTTGCTTTCGTCATCTAAAGTGTTTTTTTGTGAGAAACGATTTGTTGTCTTCTGTACAACTCAAATTATGTGCTTAGTTACTGAGATCAATAACCGTAAATTCGTTTTCTCACCATTAACCGTAATCTTGGCCTCAGCTTGTTGAAATCCCAACATATTGGAAGCGGTGCATACGTAGAAACCCTCCTCACTTTTCTTAACCCGGTTAATTTGCAGGTTGCCATTGACAACCGAATAACTTGACGGCATCTGCCCTCCACTCTTTTTGTGCCAGCTAATTAATGGCTTTGGAAATCCAGTAGCTTGGCAACTGAGCTCAACATCGTTATTTTGTACAACTATTGTGTCCCGTGGTGACGACGTTAATCTCACTTTTACTGAAAATAAAAACACATACTATCAGAACGGACTCGTTTAAACTTTGATAGTTACGCGTTTTGGAAAAGAGAAACACTGAAATCTAGAAAGATGGTGGTGGCTCTGCTTGAAATGACAACGATAAGAGTATTCTTTAACAAAGGCAATTTAACTAAATACATTTGCACGAAGCACATAATAGCAAGAATAGAAAAAACAGAGACGTACGATTTTTTATAAGTCTAAAAAATGTTTGTGGTAAAACTTTTAATTACAAACACGATTTCCTTTAAAAATTGTCTGAAACAGCCAGGTATTTAAGGAACAGCGCAATTAATTTCCGCTAATTTGTATATGTTGCATAAGTTGGTCATCGAATTAAAATACTAAGTTAAATTTGAAACAATGTGACCAAGGAAGCTATGAAATCTTGTTTTAATGCATTGTTAATTACTCAGCAGTTATTCGTTTTTGGAAAACACTGAATAAATTCATTTTACCAAGGTGGACATCTTACACTGCACTGTAACATCCACATGGTACGCCGCTGTTCCCATGAAATTGGTAGCTCGACAGGTGTACTTCCCTGAGTCTTGAGCTTGGGTCCGCTGAATAACAAGTATCCCCTGGGTAGTAGGGTGGAGCATATCACTCGGACAACTTAATTTGCCACTTCCTCCTACTCATGTGTAAATAGCAAACACTTGATCACTGGAACCAGCATAAAAATTAATGAAACAAAAAACAGTCGAGATGTTTTTAAAAATTTAATACAAAAGTCTGAAAGTCTGACCTGCATCTCCAAGGACTTTCTGTGTCGCTGCGTATCGAGATCCAGTTATGGTAATATTATTCTTCAACCATGTGATCCGTGAGGCTGGGTTTGAAGAGGCGTTACACACCAGAGAAGTTGTGTCGTCCTCATTCACTGTAACCTGCTCGTGGTTTGTCTCAAAAGAAGGTTTTACTGAAATACAAATTCATAATAACTGCTTTAATCTTTATCGATCAAACGTATCCTTCTATGCAGACAGCCATTGCAATCCGTTTATTTGTAAACTGCAGGCAAGTTCAAATGTAGGGTGAAATTCAGTGCAGTGTCTGTGCTTGGACGGTTTACGTTTGTTTTAAGGTACATGTTGGTGGATATTGCTGGAATATTCAATTACAGGGAACCGGTATGAACTATGTAAGCGAATCAGATTTGGGGTTAAAACCTTTTGTTAAATGGTAGAATTTAATCTGTGATCTGACTACAATTTTGGAGAACCCAAACTCTTGACAGGAAAGTTTAAGCTATATCAGCTGAAGAACGTTGGCTATTTCATAAGTGTATAGGATCATTTTTCCTTTGTTGGGAAAAAAGAACTTTGAGACTGTTGTTCATGTAGTGTTAAAAAACAACTTAAACACGACTTAAACATAAATTGAGCGGGATACCTATCAGTGTTCCTGAACACCCTTTTGACCCAGTCTCTCCTCGTGTTCCTTGCTCTCCTTTCGTCCCCGTGTCACCTTTCTGACCTGGAACAATTTTCGTAAATTCGGTTGCAGCTGAAAAACATTCTTTAGAGCGTGGAACACGTCCAAATGATTCAGTTTATGCCGTTTTATTGGTATACTTATATCTTTTAGACATCCACTGTCACTGAAGTAATAAACTATGTCAGACTGATTGGCCGACCAGTCATATCATTTACATTATATTATAACTCTTTTATGCTTTTATTTATTCTAAACCTCTTACGGTTACACCTTATAAAACTGCTTCTTTCCAAAACTAATTTCTTTTATTTTTACTCAAAGTATATTGATCATTCGCATCTCCAAGGAACAAGTTATCTTGCGTTTTTACAATAATTATTATCATTATAATCATTATTATTGTTATTATTATTATTACAATTATTACTACTATTGTTATTGTTACTATTATTGTTTTCCTTACCTCCACGATCGCCCCTATCTCCCTTGTTTCCTTTCAGTCCTGTATCTCCCTTAATCCCCTTTTCTCCACTCCGTCCCAGGTCACCCGGGTCACCTTTATCACCCTTGATACCAACCAAAGATGTGTCGCCTTTGATTCCTTTCTGCCCCATTGGTCCCCGCTTTCCCATGATTCCTCTTTCTCCTCTCTCTCCAGGGGGCCCAGGAGGACCTGTGGAGGTTTGACTCACACACTTGTAAGAACAGCCTATTCCTATACAGATCTCGGTTGTTTTTGAGAATTTGACAACTTAAATAGAGGTACGAGTGAATGTCAACAATATTGATAATGTTCGGTCAAGCCACGTGGCAACCTACTAATGGACTTCAGCTACTTTTGACGTTGGATATCATTAAATGACTTTGCAATTTATATTATACATGTCTTAACGTAGTATTAAAATTTTTGATGCAAATGAGAAACTCATGTAAGTTGAAAACTTATTTTTCCTCTGTAAAGTTTTTTTCTGTGTTTTGTTTTAAGAACTCAACTGGCTTTTCAAGCCAATTGCATTCGGAAATTGATTTTTACGACAATCCTTTTAAGACATTCCTAATTACGAGATTACAAGATAACTACAAGATTTTAAAATCTTGTACAGTTGTAAAGAAGAAGGTCTATTTTACACATCCACCGATTTTACAGAACTTTGCAATAACATAAGAACGTCAAAAAGTATTTCTGAAACAATCTTCTGGTTTAGGTCAATCTGAATTGCTCTAAAGAACTATGCTCAGTAACTACCCAGAGGACCTCGAGGGCCTTCTGTTCCTGGTTAGGTAATGGTAAGATACAATCTACACACAATACCTACCCAGAGGACCTTGCTTTCCAGGGAAACCTACAGGTCCCATCGGTCCTTGAGGGCCTTCTGTTCCTGATTGGTTAAGTAATGGTAAGGTACAATCTATACACAATACCTACCAAGAGGACCTTGCTTTCCAGGGAAACCTACGGATCCCATCGGTCCTCGAGGGCCTTCTCTTCCTGGTTAAGTGATGGTAAGGTACAATCTACACACAATACCTACCAAGAGGACCTTGCTTTCCAGGGAAACCTACGGATCCCATCGGTCCTTGAGGGCCTTCTCTTCTGGTTAAGTAATTATAAGGTACAATCTATACACAATACCTACCAAGAGGACCTTGCTTTCCAGGGACACCTACAGGTCCCATCGGTCCTTGAGGGTCTTCTCTTCTGGTTAAGTAATGGTAAGGTACAATCTACACACAATACCTACCAAGAGGACCTTGCTTTCCAGGGAAACCTACAGG
>JANRMR010248462.1:0-16251 GCA_025434825.1 Bergia sp. 'catenularis'
GGGGGGGGGGGGGGCGGGGGCTTGTAAGTTGGGGAGACACGGCTTATTGCTTATTCCAAACACGTTTCGTGTTATTTTGGTAAAATTTTGTGTTCGGTGTAGTGAATCGCTGTCAGCTGAAGGCGTTGGTCAACAGAAAGCAATCGGAACTTGCTGAATGTGCCAGGGTTGTGAAAACCGCCGAACATTGCTAAATATCTTAAAATATGCTTAAGCTTGCTACATATAAATTAAGCTAAAGAGTATTTAAAGTTTGAATATATAAACTGCAACCTACGGATATATACCCGTAATCAGTTTTTGCATTTCAAGTGATCCTGTTCGAAAAGGAGAAAATATGGAAATCTGGAGGTAAGGAAGATTGAACATCGAGAGCAAACCAGGCGAACCAAAACAAAGTCACCAATAGCGAAACATTTGCAACTGACAATACCACTGCAAAGGGGCTGCACTGTCAGTAGTCAATAAAATAATATATAGTTCAGAATTTATATCATGCGTTTAACCCCCTTTTCCTACGTGGATAGAGGAAGATAAAGCGCAAAAGAAATAGCAGAGCACTGCGAATTTAAGAGCTGAGTAACTAATTTACGAATAATTAAGTGACGCTACAGCGCTGCTCTCCCCGTGGCCACCAATAGCTGATGTCACATAGACCTGGTGAGGTTATATGGTTGAGTTGTTATTAATTGTATCTTCGGATATCTCTAACATGTCGCGTTAAAAATGGTTCGACATTATAAATAGTTTCTTGCTCAATGGAATTGCCACAAAATTAACTGAGATTTTGCTGCGAGTACAAATATAAATTTCAAGAAAGCTCATTAAATGTGCCGATGTGGTCCAAGACAAAAAGTGAGGTTTAGACCGGCTCCATTATCATTTACAACACTTTGGTTCTCTTTAACATCTAGCTTGAAAGCAACGAAACTGAAAGCTAGAACTAAACAAGTGACACGGTTTTTAAATACCTTCAAAAGTCTTTCTTAGTGTTTTCCTGGCGATTCTTGGTCGTCCGTTTGCTGTATACACTATACTTGAGTCTTGATCAGTGTTAAGATCGGCTGTTGGTTACTGTCTGAGTTACCCGGCGTTTATCTTCTTAGTAGCTGTGTCTAAAAATTGAACTTGTTTATCAGATCCCAGTTTATATCTAGGTTTGTAATAAAGTGCGTGGGTTTACAGCAAACAACCTATCCAGGCTTCCGTACGCCAGCACGTACGGAGGAGGGAAAGAGTGACAAACTTTGATTCCGCTGAGGGAAGAAATTACTCCGCATCAAAACTAAGTTTGTTTCCATAACAGCATATAAGAAAACAAAGTCTGAAATATGAAGCCTAAATCTTTCCTGAGGAATTGAACGTTGTTCGTCCTGGTGAAAGACGTGATTTCAACCGCGTCATTTTTTGTTTTGCTTCAGTTATGTTTGTTTGATTTGTAGTGTTTTCTTAATATCTACTTTCCATCGTAAATTCTCAACATATTTCATCAGTCCATGAGTTCTTTTTAAAGTAAACAGTTTTGACAGAGCGTGTTGACCCAGGCTGTCATATTCTGTGAACACAAATGATAAATTTTAACTCAAGCCTAAAGGTCATGTAGAACCTACTAGTACTATATCACACCCGCCCTTCCTTTCTTGCCAAGAGGAATAACCTAAACTATATGACATATAAATCGATGCTTTGATTTTTAGAGACAAAATAGAACAGTAAAACTATTTTGACAGCTATTCAATAATTTACTTTGCTGACGAAACGCCAGAAGTATGCAAGAAATGTTTGTGATAAGTTTGTTTTTGCACCAGAGCTAGTTGGAAACCTGGTATTGTTTTTGTACGGCAGTTTTCTTTGCCTTTAATGTGCTTTCGTTAACTTCATTTCCAGCGAGTTCAATAAACTGCAAAAAGCACTGTCTTGCGATAAAACGTCAAAACTTGTTTCTTGTTCTTGTTGAGTGTTTGTCGCGCTCACCAAGCAGCGACTTCTTTTACGCTCTCAATTTTTTTCACGGCCAGCCACGTTCCACTCCCGAAAAATAACCAAACTATAACTATGCCAAACCTGCATGCCACGAACCCTGGCAAAGATTCTCATTTGTTGACGTAATTCTCTGCCAGGAATAGAACTGTGGTGATGTCACACCATTTACTAATGAACTAAGTTCATGTCTTTGCCGTAAACAATTTTGAAAAAGTCTGACTATCCCATTAAAATAGGATTGAACATCTCACTCAATCAAGGAACCTTGTCACCTTTAGCTCCGCAGAGATGCTAAATTAGCTCGATACTCAACATCCTCAAGACATTGTGTTGCGTAGATTCCGGCTGTGTATTACGGAAGGAAGCTACTGATTTTTCTTAGTAAGTACAGTTTGTATGGAACTAACACAGAGAAAACTACCCCATTAATTAAAAATACGAAGCTAAACCATAAAGAAACGTGACGACGATTAATAAAAAAAAACGTCAGTTAACTCTTTAAAAACCAATCAGCAACTCAACTTGCTTTAAAATAATAAGATTGTTATATAAACGACGCTGACAAACTTTGAAAAAGACCTTTCTGTTTTGCAGTTTATTAAAATCCTGGCAAAGTTTTAAGTTAGCTTTGAACAGATGAAAAGTAGTTCTTATAAGCGAAGAGTGTACCTAGATAGTACAAAGTCGGCACTCCGGCAAATCACGGCGTACGTCCTGACCAAACCTTTAATACATGGTAGCTTTCTTCCAATACAAATTAAACCCTATTTCAGATCTCTCTTATACTTTTAACCAAGGAAATTAGTACGATATTGGTTTCCTTTCGACTTTTTCAGCCTTATTTTTTATTTGGCCACAAGAATAATGCCGTTTGCAGTCGCCGCGGGAGACCAGTTAAACCGTGGTGATAAGTCTTAACTACGACGAAACAGCTGTCAACTGAAGTCCACAACTGCTGTGTAGAGCCTTCATGGGTAAAATGATTGAACGCATGCGCAGACATATACAGGTCTATGGCGAAACCCAGGAGTAGGAGCAGCGTAGTTGCTGCGGCTGCACAATTCAGTGTTCTGTAAGCTTCCAAATGTGGTTTGCTTGCAGTTTTGCCCTACTGCATTCCCACAATCCAATACAGTAGTACATGTCTTGCAGTGCTGTTGCAGGTCAGTATAGTCCTCTAATTCAGTGCCGTATTTCGAAGAAAATAAGGCGGTTCACTTCAATGGAGGCTAACTGCCGATATATTTCACAAAATTTTTGAAAATCTTAGTAGGCAGCTTGATTATTAATAGTTCCAAACCTGTAATAAAGAGATTAGTACTTCTGTGTATCAGATACCTGAAATACATGCAGCAGGCCCGTGGCCAGGAATTTTCGTGTGTGTGTGTGTGTGTGTGTGGGGGGGGGTGCCATCCGACATCAAATGTGCTGGAAGTAAAGCCGGAGGTGAAGGTCAATGCAGTGAAACGTACATTGGTGAAAAGGAGAAGTCCCTGAAATCAAGGTTCCAGGAACACAAACGTCGGCCAAGTTCCACCCAGTCGGAGGTGTCAAGGCACATAAACCGTGACAGACCCTCACACTCTGTCAACTAAAAAGACTTTAGATTATGGTGCGATAGTGTCAATGTATAAATGTTCTACCTTAAAATGTTAGTCATTAATTGTAATAAAATGTGCATTTTATCACATAAAAATACATAAAATACCAGGGTACCTCTGTTCCAAAGAGTCATACGCGCGCAGTGAAGATATCATTATTCTCTTCACATGTGAAGATATCAAATTACCATGGTTACGTACTTGTCATTGAATCAGCGATGGTAGTTTTCACTTCCTTTTTTAATCTCATTGTTGCTGCTGCCGCTTTTTACTGTCGCTTCTACTAGTCCTTGATTGTTAAAAAGATTTCAATACGACTTCTGCCATTAATTAACTGCTTCGTACCTGGTTTTTATCTATATTAATGTATTAAACAAAACGTTACATGGCCGCATGGAGAAACGAGTTTTATCTCCTCGTGTTGAGATATTGGCATCACTCGAAGATAAAATTCGTATTTTGGCGCATCCATGTTATATCCTCTATTTATTATATGACTTGCGCACGATAAGCAATTTGTTAACTATTATTATTATAATTATAATCGTTATGAATTACGCTTCAATTCAAGTAAACAATTTTAATTGTTAAAAACAATTAAACTATTATTATTATCGTTATGAATTTCATTATTAAAATAATAGCCCATTTCTGAATTACGCTTCAATTCAAGTGAACAATAACATGAAGTCGAGGGCAGGTGCTAAGAAATACAGCAAATGTATGGAAAACTTAGCACCTGACCTCGACATCATGTTTTGTTTGCAGGAACTGAAGCGTAATTCGGAATTGGCCCATTATTAAAAAAGCGAAAGCAAGGTTATAACAACAAAATTTTTAGGGCAGGTTTATTGGCAATGTTTTGATGTGCTACTATTAATTGAGCCAGTACTGGAGTGAAGTAAATATAACGGCTCTCCAATTTGAATACAAAACAGTAAGTACGTGACTGCGGCGTAACAAATTCATACCCGGTGAATATGTAAGTGTATGCGAGGTTAGCACAGTTGGTAAGATCTCCGACTGCCAACCAGGAGGTCCCGGGTTCAATCCCCGGCCTGGTCGAGGGTTGAACTTTGGGCGACCTTCTTTCGCCACACCGTCCGCGGACATGGACGTTAAGCCGTTGGTCTAGTCTCCTAAAATGCTATCTCAGGGGACTTAAAAGGACCCACACACTTCTCGAAAAGAGTAGGGTATTCCCGGTGTTGTGGTGAGGGCCACATGGCAGAGTACGTCCTGTGGATGTAAATGTGTTACCCTCAATAAATAAAGTGTCTTTACTTTACTTTAACTAATGACGTGTGCGGAAGCTGAATAAATAGCTCACACAGTATTTTTAAATTTTGTATCATCGTTAGTTCAGTCCAACTGATGAACCCATTTTCCCCTTGTGTAGAAAGTAAGCTTCACGTGCTTTTCGACGGAAACTGGTTGTTTTTTAGGGAAGTATTTCCATGGAGATAAGAAGCGAGTCTGTAGTAGTGCTTAATATCTATAGTGACACGATATGGTACTGCGGTTTTTCTGCGCATGCGTGACTGATATTATTGGTCACTTGTCTGTGTTCAGTGAATATTTTGCGAATTGTGCACTTGGTTTCTCCGATATACTGTTTCTTAAATGTATTACGTTCGATCATGCAGTTTAAATTTGTCAGCAGAATTGCAATTAATGTGTTTTTAAATTTATCGTACTTCTCCTGTGTTAGGGAAGATGTAAGATCTCCTATCTTATATAACTTTTGGTAAATTTAAAAATTTACATTTTGATGAACCTTTGAAGGTGATAATTAAGATGTTCAGTTTTAATTCTTAAGCTGGCAAACATTTTGGCCAAACATATACAAGCGAGAGGGGTATGGGGTTCGCGGTGACCCCTCCTCCCATGACTTTCAATATCCATGATCCGTTCATCTTAAAGATTTTGCATGATTGTTAATTGGACAAAGATCTTCCAGTCAAGGCTAGATACGTGATGATCTGCCATATATTGCAAAATTTTACAGTTTTATAATAATTTTTATTTTAGATTTTTATCATTGGTTTGCTCGCATATTTCTACCACTACCGGTACAAGCCAAATATGATGCAAAAAATTCATTTCGATTGTCAAATGTAATTGATTTCGAAAAAAAAAGAAACACAAAAGGACTGTTTTGACAAGAAAATCCGATACTGTTTTCACACTTCAAAGGAATATTTTTCAAAATCTAACAATCGTAGCCAATTGATGTTCACTTCAATAAACGTGTTTACTAATAAGTAACATCTTCTATAAAACAACTTACGCGCGCACTTACAGGGCGATGACATAATGGCTACGCATTCCCAGAATACAGTAGCCACAACATCGGAGAAAATTTTAAAATCCCTCCACAAAATCGCAAAAATAATTCGAGAGATTTTTGTTTATAAAAACGTCAGTTTACGAGAAAGAGGGGAAAAAGCAACTAAATCACTGAAAAGATTGCATTCAGAAACTTAAGCATTTCATTCTTCGGTTGTTAAGAATTTGCATTCTGGCTACTCTCTGCACGCGATGCTAGGACTGTTTTTTCTTTTTTATAATAGGGCCCGGTCACAGTTTAGCCCTATAAAGCGAAAGAGAGGGACTGAAGTTTAAACCTCTTCATTACATTCGCTTCTAGAGCCCAGCTATGCATGCCATGCTGAATTGTCCTAACTGGGACGAAACAGCTGTGCAAGGTTGTTCTTGATCCTCCATAAAATGGCTGTGAGCATGCGTGCTGAGGATTTGGTCAAAGCAGGGGGCAGTGTCGTAATAGGTTGTACCAGGGGGTTGTACAGTCTAACTTCGGTTGTTGAAAGTGTTCGTTCTTCCACCCCTACCCGGCTGACAAAATAAAATGGTCCCCTGTTACTTCTCCACTTCAGTTATAAAGGAAATCAATATTTTTTGTGTGATAAAGCAAGTTTGAGGTAATGAAAATCTTTGATATCGTTGGGTTGTGTCCCTTATAATTCCTGATCAGCCTCATTTGTTTCATCAAAAGTTAACCTTGCTTTTTATAGTCACAATATACGTACGGTATATTGACAGTTTGTATTGACTTCAAACTTTTTTATAAATTTGTAAGCCGAATGAACTTTATAAAAACATATCAGAGGCGAAGATTTTCCTGAATGCCGTAAGGAGTGGTGAATGACACGCCTGACTAGCAACCAGGGAGATGTGGTTCGAGTCCCACTCGGGGCATAAAAACCATTTTTTATCGGACGAGTGTGTCTGGCTTAAAACAAACAAATAAAGAAAGAAAGAAAGAAAATCTGATGGTGAAGTTCTTGTTCAAGGCTATAAGAAACAATCTTTCAACTGACACAGTACAAAATAAGAACCGTTTTTAAAAGAGAGTAATTTAAGGCTAAGTTTGTCAAAATGATACAAAAAACGGACCTTAGCCAAAGATTATTTGGTTCGTCTTTAATATTAAAAAAAGCGTGTTTAATTTTACATACAAAATTTTCAGTTATCCCATAATTTATTTTTGAAACGTTCCTTCCTGTTCAGTTAAAATTTATATTGAAACTAAAAACCTCAGAAAATCACTTTTCGATGGTTTTAAATTTAACACTTTTAAATAACAGCTTTGCCAAAGCAAAAGTTTTGCCGCTTATTTTTTAAAAATGTATCAGCAGAATCTTAAAAAATACGAGGATTTGTTGATGGAGATAAGTAATATGTAGGTACTACGATACCGAAAATTTTAAACCCTGAAAACAGCTGTTCATGTGTTCGTATACAATTATGAATCGATGTCTGTCACGCGCGATCATGCATTCATACGAGTTGTTTTATTATTGTCATATGCATATTGCATACCCGTCCAATAAAAGCATGCAAATTACTTTTATTATTAAAATAATACAACTCTTGTTCTCATTCGGACGCCGTGCTTATAATTTATGCTACAAGCTTAACAAGCTCAAAACCAAAAAGGGATATTTAATCCACTAGTTGAAGGAAACTCTTTTATTGTGAAGCAAAACTCGCAGTCAAGGTGTGAGTTTAGGAGAAATAATCTCGAACTCATCTTGAACGATTTCCTCGCCCTTAAAACCAGAAATATCATATCGCATAGAAAAACTTTAAAGTACAAGTTAAATATACCTGCTGAATTTCATTATGTCGGCCTTCGGAGTGACTCAAACCGGAGAATTTTAAAACTCGCTGGAGCTTATAAGTAGGACTGGGACTTTGATTCACAAGACGAAGGAGTTAGACCAAAACTAAATTACATCCAAGTGGCAGAAATGATCTCGAAAAAGACGAGTGTTTCGTCTAAACCGAAGCCTGCTTCTTCGTGGCCTATTCCGAGCCTTCGCCTTGTGGCTGTTTGTGTATCTCTGGCAATTGCTTTGACTATGGCTGCTCTGATAATATTTGTCGACGTGAACGCACCTTCGCTCGCAGATCTTTTCTTGTCAGCAGTATACTTTCCTCTCGGACAAGGACTACAGTTGAAGTTGCGAAGGTGGTCGTCAAATCAGACCGAATGCGTTGTCTTCTTCAGAATAAAAGATGAGAATTTCAGCCAGTTCGGCGGCACACGGTGTGGACAAGCAGTGTGGCAAAGTACGGCGACTTTGGAAGAAGGAGATCGCTATGCGAAGAAAATTTCTACTCACTATAAGATTTTTGAAAACGACTCAGGGGCAAAGCTATACTTTAATGGGTATTGGCATGAGAGACTGAGAGATCCATTGCCTTCGCGTTTTTATTCTGAAGAAACCGAGAGTGCCCCCAGAGCAGGGAGCGAATTCAGAGCATTTAAGTGGGACCCACTGTTAAATATGATTCCTGAAAATTCAAAAGGTTCGAACTGGGTTCATCGTGCCTCGTCCACATCGCGGCATTTGATATATATTTTCAGGTAAGAGTGAGTTCTTATTTCAAATTCCCTGATTTCATGTTTTGAATATTCAAGCATGTTTTAATTAAGATATACAGGATTTTCAGTCACCTGGGAAGCCAGCCGGAAAAGTTTAGCATTTTGCATTTCAATAGAATATTGGAGAGTTTTCCTGGCTATATGAATTCACGAGTGAATATCGCGTTTTTAACTGAAATCCTAACACCCACCGAATTAAATATTCGAAATAAGTTTACACAGCTCAATTCCTTGCACACAAACTTATATTCATGTTTTGAGCAATAGCAAATGACAATATAAAATGTAAATGTGTTTCACCCGCAGTATATCGCAGTCGGTATATAATTTCAATCACTATTCTTTTAAAGATCGCAGTCGAACCGTCCGAAGTTAATAAATTTGACCAAAATGTAGTGCATATTTATTTTAATTCTGTGATCTGACAGGTGAATTGTAACTGTTGGGTCTTTTCATGATATAACGCTATCGTTGTGAAACATTCAGAAAAACAAGAATCGATTTTCCCAGTAAAATATTCTTTTTCGGAGGAAAAATATGGCTGCATGTGATTTTTCTTGAATTGAAATTTTAAATTTGATTCCAGCAACATTCCATTTATCGTAATACTTCAAGGATGTAAAATGTGAGTTGCAAGTTTTTAATTTTTTCATGTGTGACGTTTTTTTTTATTTTTCACAAACGGATTTCATTTCCACTAAACTCTAGACATAATATAATTTTATTTTCGACATATTTGCAACCATTTTTCGAGGACGTATTCCCCAAGTCCACTTGATCATATCGGAATATTGATAGATAGCCATGAAGTACGTTGTCAGAATTACCACCCGCCAACTACTGTTCACTCAGTGACATAAAGAAAAACCACAAAACTAAAATCAAGATTTTAAACAACAATTGTTTGAAATCCAAGTTTTTCCGCCAGTGTACGAAGTGGTAGTAAGTTTCAGCAAAATTCTATCGTAAAAATTAATTTAAAAAGAAGTGAAAGACAAACAACTGCATTCCTTCTATCCAGCATACACAATTCTTAGTTTTAAGAAAAAGATAAATTTTGTTGTTTGATTTTGGGAACATGTGACGCCTTCCGCCGCAAATCGTCAGACGGCTGTTCAAAAACATTGCAAGTTATTTATACTCAATCCTTGTTTTAAGGTATATCAATATCTTTTCCTTTTTGCGGAGCAAAAAGTCACAAAATGGTCAGTTTCGTCACGTTTCAGCTTTTGGTTATTTACCGAAGCTGTCAGTGAACAAATTCAAGTATCTTGTTTCTTTGAGATTACAGTACAGGTCAACGAAGACTGAACCGAGCCAGAAACTCCTATTCAGAATGTCGGCGCGATAAAATTAATTTAATTTATAATCTATATTTTTGCCTCTTTGCTGTTAAAAAGCAAATGAAACCCGTTTTCCCTAATTATTTGTCGGATTTTTTTCGGCTTTCACAGCAGGCAAAACACTAATTTCTGTCAACAGCCGGGTCGAGAAAACAATACTGGTTGACATAAATGTTTTTGGCTACCGATAATAAAAGAAATTACTTAAATATATCGAATAACTTTATTAAATAGAAGCTTTTTAAATCTTAAGTTATCATTGGTAAATGTGGGCAAGACTTTCTGATTAACGACAGATATACTTGTGACTCAATTTAAAATTTATTTATCTTGTAGCAGGCAGGCTACGCCTTTATCAATGCGTCCGTCACCAATTCTCAGTATTTTTTGGTACCGTGGACTGTAAACTGGCCTCATGGTGCAAAAAAAAAAAAAATAATAATAAAAAAAAATAATAAGCTGCGGACAAGCTACAAAAACACCGTAAAAACACAAGTAATTTTGTTTAATTATTGCAAGTTACTGATTTGCACAAGAAGAAACACGGCGTATTTCGATTCGTTTGATTTTTGTCTACGCCAAAGCTTATTCTTAAAGAGGGTCCCGAAGGGACCACTTCCCAGTGCTTAAAAACATTTATCCCATCCCCATTTCGAGTTTTTTCCCTATTCCAAGTGTTCAAACCCCATTCCCAGTGATCTAAATCCCATTTTTCCAGGGCAAAACAGGCCAGTCTCAGTTCCCAATTTGCCCCTTCAGGACCCTCCTTAATCTCTGACATAACGGAAATGGAAGTAGCCATGCAAGTCAATGAAAGTTTGTAACTTGTGCTTCGCTTGGCTCTAGCTTGCAGGGACATGCATGGCTTGCATCGAATTGGCTAATGATCTCACATTTAAACGCAAGTCGATGCAAGTTCTTCTTCGTCAGTTCGATCTCACAACACAAGCTTGTGGTAAGTCAACGCAAGTTCACATGCAAATCGGTGGCCAAACGAAACACAAGTTGAATGCAAATTTGAAGGTCAAAACTAAAACTATTTAAAAAACTTGCATCGACTTCGCCAAGTCTTTAAGTTGCTTTACGTCTTGTCGGTTCGTAGTCGGCAGGTAGTCAAGGCGCGTGCGTGCATTTTTGCCGCCACCATCGTCACCATTTTCTCGTTCATGTCGTCCGCGAGAACTGAGCAGCTCGACCTATGACAGTTGTGGGGGCCTGGGGCACTTTATGTTTTAACGTATAATGCTGGCAGATTGCAACGTACTCCGTGTCGGTTGAGCGTCAGCTGGTTGGTCCAAATAAAAGTTGCTTCTTTAACTTCTCTCTAAAACTATTTGGGTTCAACTTTGAGTATATTAGCTCCCTTGACATATACCAGGATATATACGGTATGGCCCGGGCCATCTATGTGCAGTTGATGGGATATTCCCGACGTGACTGAGCTTAAATGCCTTGTTAAGTTCGTCTAGATAATCTCATACGATCACGCATAAAGTGCCCCATGCAGGACCTCGTCCGCAACCATCATAGATCCGTCAGCTACAGACAGATAAGCAAAAGAACAGTAACTGCAAACAGGACTGACATTGCTAGTCGAAATCTTAGAACAAATTTTGCTCTCAATTATTTATTCAAAAGTTTTTATCAATAATAAAATTATAGCAATAATAATAACAATAATAATAATAATATCGATGACACTTTACATGAAGACTTAAATGTTATAAAAAGCTCGTAGGAACAAAATAGTCAAGATAATTAATGAAATATTACATCCGTACAAATACCAGTAAAAATACAAAGCGAATTTAAGTAGTTGTTTAGAAGGCCTCTCTCACTGGTGGGGGCAGTGGATTGTAGATAAATCGCGTTATCATAGGCTGTGGCATTAAAACTTGAGTTTTATCTTGCACTTCTGGAGTACTAACATGTAATTATCGTTTTGACAAATCACAGGCAAGGTCGAGTGTTTGCGCGACTTCTCGTCCAAGGATTCAATAACAGCAAAGATCCCCGTCTAGGAGTAGAGTTTGCTGGAAGGTTAGTTGTAGTGTATTTTATAGGAAAATGCGACGTGGAAAAATTGTTCCCAGTCTCCCACCGGGAAATTGTCTTAAATCCGGGTCAGCACAAGTACTAAACTTCAGTGGGAACCCAGAATTTATTCCCTGCTGTCCTTTTGATCCTATTCTCCTCATACACCTCTTTGCAAGTGTTGGGCAGTTTCTCTTTCACGGCTGTGCTGAGAATGTAACAGGAGCTTAAGCAAACAGGACGCGAACGTCGGCGAAGACGGCTGTTGGATCCTTAACTTCATGTTTTCCCTTTTCTTGTTCGTATAGTTTATTCGTTTATTTTTTGTTCTTCGTAAAGGAATGTGAATGTAAAGAATTAGAAGCTTTAGTTTTAAAGCCGCAAGAAGATTGAAACGACTTGCATCTTAACGTTCACGTTCTTTATAAAACTCCCAAATTGAGCTTTTTGCGTTCTGTTTTCTGAAGAAAACGATTGAAATGTGACCAGCTGTTTTCATTCCCACGTGAAGTTATTCTATCCTGTAATTAGGCCTATTGTTTTGTAACGTTCTCCTTGACGTTCGATAAACAATATTACTGATGCTTTTATAGGGCACTAGGAGTGAAATAAGGGAGCCGCTTTCTCCTGAATAAGCGGATAGAATACGTCAAATGTTGGTCAGAGTGCTTGTTTCTAGCAAACGGAACTTAGCTAGCGGAATAAAGCCTTGATATTTATACCATGTTATCATAGGAACGTTGCTGCAAATCTATCTTATTTACACAGAATGAATTTCACACTTGGTAAGGACTGGCTCGTTAAATTGGTTTTCATATGGACTGACAGGTTGGAAAACTTCGTGAACAAGCAAGGTAGACAAAAGGAAAGGGTTTAACGCATGAAATTGTAGCTCCTTCTTTTGTTAGTTGACTGTGAAAGGTCAGCCTTCAGCGAATTCGATCTTTTGAGATGGGATTCAATTAAGACGATTAAAGAAGTACAAACAAAGCCCGTACAGAAAATATATAATTGCACAAAATTAAACTAAGTTGTTTTTTAACTTAAGGCTGGCAGGCATAATGGCAGAGCTGATTGATCAAAACGAGCCCACCCCTGTCAGAAAATTCCTGCTCAACACTCAAAGGGCCATCAGATACGTCATTAGAGCAACACCTATCATTTGTGCACAGAAATGTAAGTATCTAGCTGTTAGGCTAAACATTAAACAATACGGTTGAATGAAAGGTTAACGAAGCAAATTTAAGCATGTTTCGATCAATGTAATCATCATGAGCACGGACCGCGCAGCCAGGAGGAGGGGGGACTTAAGGCCTCGCAATATTTTCAATATTCTAAAAAGTGTGTTCAACCCCCCAAACATGGAGTCACTGATCAGTCCCCCTCCCCTCCAATCTCAAAGAAGCTCCGCGGTCCGTGATCAGAGAGGTTAACTCTGACATGTTAGGATGCAACCAGAGACAAGTGTAAGAGAAACCATGGAGAAAAAACCAAATTGCCCCGAGCGGGACTCGAACCCACGACACCAGAGTCCGGCTGTGGATTACTTTATCCAGTGTATAAAAGTTATACGACCTACCTTGAGTTGAATAACTTTATCCGATGGATAGGGGGCGGATAGTGCTATCCATCGTTCGCGCAACCGAGCTGACGCAACACAAGTGGATAAGATCTACTTTTTGAACAACCGGGTCCAGAGGGCAATTCACATCTCCGAAAGGAACGTGAGTAGACGTGGGACCTATGTTCTCACTCAACCACTGTTGTTGCCTCGATAGCTCATCTGGTTAGAGCGTCGGCAGTTTCATCAGGGTGTCGTGGGTTCGAGTGCCACTCGGGGCCGTTTGTTTGTTTGTTTTCTCGGTTTTTCTCACATTTGTCATTGTTTGCATCCTGGCATGTCAAAAGTTAACCTCTCTGATGATGATCATCACATTAATGAAACAGAGTTCTCGCTTTGGTTGTGTTATCTCTCTTTTATACAACAAAAGAAACAAAATCAAGGTTCACGGATATTTTAAATGAATATAGCAATGAATATTATGCTATAATACCTATCCCAACATGAACACTTACATTAACATTCACATATACACCAACAACGTCAGCAACACCAACTCAATTGACTGTTCAAACACCCAATCCAATGTAGGTTAAACCAATATAAACACAACAGCAACATTTGTTCATATAAAACACCATCATCATCATCATCATTATCACCACCGTCACCAACACCAACACCAACATCACGACAAGCACTACAGCCATCACCAACACAAGTGCCATTACCAACACCAACACCAACATTAGCATCAACACCAACACCAACACCAATACAAGTACCCATACCAACACCATCACCGGCACCATCAACAACACCGCTGCCAACACTATCACTAAAACCAACACTAATACAGTACATTACATTACAACACCATCACATTATCGCCTTATCTATAACGCAATCATTATTGATAAAGTCAAACGGCTACTCCAACATCAAAGCCATTATCAAAACAATATCAGCACGAAAACCAACACCATGATTTTCAGTTAAACACAAGCGAATTCTCATAGAAACTCTTATAATTGGGTGGCCATCTTGTTTATCGTATCTCACTCGCACTATAAGCTTGGGCTGCCTGTGGTTAAAATGTTAAAACTCACTTATTATGTGGCATTTTAGTATCAACCGCGCTGACGATTCTGTCGCACTGGATGAGCAGACTGCTGAACTGCACGTGGTCTTCATTGAGAATTTCCATGGTCTCCCAGCTCTTTGCTTGTTGGAGGCACCTTACAGGTAACTTCTGAATACAAATAAGCAAACGAACAACTGAAACGATTTGAACAGATTTCCATGCATGTTGCTTAATAATGAATGCAATGTGATGAAACCTGTTTCAACGTTGCTAATGTCATCGGACAGAATTTGTTTGCGGCCTCACGCCCAATCGAAAATACAAATCTTTGACCTCACGGCGCTTTGCTGTTTTTTACTTTGATTGTTCGATTGAGCAGGAATATTACCTCTCACACCCAAGGTATTGGTTGATGTCAAGGGGCGGACCCAGAAATTTATGAAAGGGAGAGCCGCAACCGAGTATACTGGAAAAAGGGGTCTGGGAAAGAGTGTCTATACTGCTCAGTATTTTTAGGATCATGTTTTTTGGAAAAGTTTGCAATATTGCCTTCATAATGGTAGGGGAAGGGGGGAGGGGACGGACGCAGCCCTCTCCCCCCCCCCCGGGCTCCTTCATTAAATCCAATCCTGATATCACAACAGATAAGAAATCAGTTAGCAATATGTTGTGTTAGAGGTCAACGGAAATCTTTATGCTCATTTAGAAATAGTTCAATAAGTAAGAATCATCTTTTTTGTGGTGATATATGACATCTTCACACATGAATATTTTTGTGGTGAGCATTTTATTGTGCAAACATTATAGTTGAATAGAATGATGTTAATACAAAGTTTAATATTATATCCCTTAGGCTCCGGAGTCGGTGACCTACACTTTTTCGGTGTGGCTGTTTTGATGCTAGTATTGCACAAGCTACATACAGCTTTAACGGTAGGTGGATAAAATAAACCCGTAACCTTTACACAAATAAAATTGTTTCAAACATTAGTATGCTCATATAGTGCACAATTTATAAAACTTGTGTACAGTGATATTCTTGTTTAAACATTGCTACTTAAAGTGAATCTTCAGATTGGATTAAAGGAAGTGTCGTGTTTTGTTAACGTAACGTTTATACCCTAATTTTTGACAATCTATATTCATTCTAGGTTTTTCCTCTAAAGTTTTAACGTTTAAAATGTAACAAATTAGCTTGATGCAAATAAACTACATTTCGATCGTTTTTAGTTTTCAATTTAAAGTTTTTACCATATTCAAGAATAACATTGTTTGTGTATGAGGACTGCATCCCTAAAGATGGCAACAGGAAACAAAAAATACAGAGAACAGGTGGAACCACCTTCCCCCTCTCCCCTCCCCACTCACCAAACCAACCCCTACAACCCCACTCCTACGAACCGGTCAGTCGACAGGGCACGTGTTTTAACCCCTTTGTTAATGCTGCTAGAGAGGGGAGAGTAACGAACAAGTCTAGGTGAGGCCTACTCTGGGACCCAAAGGCCTTAAATCGCCTTAAGTCGCACAAAGTCGCCTTAGGTCACACAAAGTTACCTTAAGTCGCACAAAGTTGCCAGGTTTGGGGGAAACAATCTAAAAATAGCAGCTCTAGTTTATGGGTTCAGAACTCGGCTTTGCTGTTCATTTTTTAAATATAATTTTCTTTAACCATAACAAACTTTTCTCTAGTAATCACGAGGAATGGTTGGTATGTGAAAGAGGGCTGAGGGGAC
>JANRMR010248573.1:0-16246 GCA_025434825.1 Bergia sp. 'catenularis'
GAAAGGCGCAATCGACACCAAACTTAGAGAAGAACAAGCAGGATTTAGAGAGGGTCGGAGTTGCACGGATCATATTGCAACTTTACGAATCATTGTCGAGCAGTCAGTAGAGTGACAGTCATCAGTGTACATATGCTTTGTGGACTTCCAGAAGGCTTTCGATAATATCAATAGAGACTTTATGGAAGCTGCTCGGACACTATGGTCAGGTGTTCCTGTAAAGATTGTTAACGTCATTAAGAAGCTCTATGAAGGTTTCACTGCACAGGTGATACACAATGGCAAACTAACAGAGAAATTCCAGATGCTAACGGGCGTAAGGCAGGGGTGTCTACTTTCTCCCCTCTTGTTCCTCGTAGCCCTAGACTGGGTGACAAGACAGGCTTATGGATCATCAGATAAAGGCATACGTTGGAAGACTTTGAGTTCGCAGATGATATCGCATTGCTGACACAAAGACTTAAAGATATGCGCTGCAAGATGGAGGACTTGAAATCGGCAGGGGAGAAAGTTGGACTAAGAGTGAATGTACCTAAGACTAAGCTGATGAAAGTGATGGCAAAGCACAAAGCAAGAAGGTACAGTGATCATTGGACAAGAATCAGTTGAAGAGGTTGAAGAATTCCAGTACCTGGATGGCATCATTAGTAAAACCGGAGGAACCGACGAAGATATAAAGGCTCGCATAAGGAAAGCTAGGCATGCATTTGCGCTACTAAGACCAGTGTGGCGTACCACTTCCTTATCGCTGAAGACGAAACTGATAATTTTCACGTCGAATGTTAAGTCACTGCTATTGTATGGATCAGAGACCTGGCGATTAACGAGTGTCTTGGTGAATAGGTTACAGGTGTTTGTAAATAAGCGTTTGCGTCGTATACTTGGCATCAGATGGCCTGAGAAAATTAGAAGCGAAGATCTATGGCAACATGCTGATCAAGAACCAATCGAGTTGAAGCTGAAAAAGAGATCTTGGAGATGGATTGGCCATACGCTTTGGAATGGAACCCGCAAGGAAAAAGGAGGAAAGGACGACCCACGCAGAGATGGAGGAGAACACGTATGGCAGAGCTCAAAGTAAAGAACACCACCTGGATGGATTGTAAAAAGACAGCAAAAAACCGAACAAGATGGAAGGCACTGGTTCAGGACTTATGTTCCCACTAGCAACGTAGAAGACAAAGAGAGAGAGAGAGAGAGAGAGAGAGAGCGCTATTTATCGCCCGCCCTCGACAACTGCAGATTTTGACGCTAAGCTTGAACTAAACATTGAAACAGCATATCTGACAAACCAAGAGATGTATGTACTCGGAGATTTTAACATAAATTATCTGGACTCTGCTTATAACAAACACCGTCTATCAAAGGCCTTAAAGAGTCTAAATTTAAATCAACTTGTAACTGCCGTTACACGTCCGGCGAGTTCCACGTCTACACAACTCATCCAAACTACATCGCCGATATTTTGGTGCCCAACATTGGACTTTCGGATCACCTTCCGCTTTTTATCAGACGAAAATATTGCCAAAAACGGAAAGGGATCAAATCACAGCACTATTGAATATCGCGATTTTAAGATCTCGAATACTGATGAATGGTTGCAAGAACTACAAAATGCCTCCTGGGACACTGCATTTAGGTCTGTTAATATAAATGAAGTCTTGCTTACAGTGGAAACAATATTAAATGAGATATTTGACCGGCACATTCCTGTCGAGACAAAGCGCATCAAAACACAAAGCCAACCTGCCTGGATGACAAAGGAGATTTTGCTTTCAATAAAAACGAGATAGAGGTTGTCACGAAAAGCACGCAAGACAAATTTGTCGTATGACTGGACACATTACACTTGTGCCAAGTGCAAGACGCGTCGGCAAAACTTCAAAATGGCGTAAAATTTTTGTTTTCGCGTTATATATTTATTTTTCTTCATCCTCTGATGTCAGATCGCCAGCCAAAAACAGTTATCCAACAACTGCAATCAGCATCCCTGCTTTTCTTACTGAAATAAGCTTGTTCAAAGCGAATTATTTCCACAAGTTGTGTTCCGATCGATCGGCCATTTTGAAACGAATTTCTTCAACTGTTCCTACCGATCATGGTCTGGATGTTCTGAGCCTTCTCATCCTCTCTGGAGATATTTCACTTGATCCAGGACCCAAATGGCAGTATCCCTGCGGTGTGTGTCAAAAATCTGTCAAAAGGAACCGGAAAGGACTCCAGTGTGACTCCTGTGACATCTGGTATCATACAAGATGTTGTTGTGTAAATGATATTGTGTACCAAGCCCTTGCTAACAGCTCTTGTTCATGGATTTGTTGTGAATGTGGTCTGCCGAATTCTCAAGTAGGCTCTTTGACACATTTGTAATAACTGAGCAGAATTATTACCACTCGTTATCACAATCTTCTATGGCACCATTCATTAGAGAATCAATGTCATCCCCGAGTGATAATTCATCAGCCAGTCCACCACCATCTTCCGACCATAATTCTGGCGAAGTCTTCCCACCGCAATATCAGGTGTTCAGAAAGGACAGACTGCCTGATGCACACGGAGGGATATTTATTGCCACAAAATTGGATCTTGTGGCCCTATTACGTGAACTACTGTGGATCCGGCTTCATACCCATGGTGCAGGTCCTATCCTAATTGGAGCATTTTACAGATCCCAGCAAACAGATGAGACCTATATTGAAAACCTTCGATCATCTCTCCAAAAAATTCCTGTTCAAGATAACATATGGTTACTTGGAGACTTCAATCTGCCTGATGTTGACTGGTCACTCAATCGATTTAAGCCTTGTGGCAGATACCCAACTCAAGTAAAGCCTGGGCTGCTTAGGAACAAACATTGCGAATACGTGTCTTGGGTTGTTGGTGCTTCACTGGAGTCAAGTAACACTAAATCCTTCTGGAACTATGTGAAATCGTTAAAACTAAACTCATTCGGTATTCCACCTTTAAGTACCTAATCAGGCAATTTGGCAACCTCATCTAAGGACAAGGATAATGCGTTGAACCACCAGTTCCAATCTGTCTTCTCTAACGAACATATCCAACAACTTCCTAAAGTAAATGACTTAGACATCTCAGGTTTTCCACCCTTGGTGATCACTGAGACCGGAGTTTACAAGATATTGACAGGTCGTAAGGAGCATCAGTCCTCAGGTCCCGATGGCATCCCTGCTCGGGGTACTTAAGCAGTGCGCGGGAAGCATTGCACCTGTACTGCAGAAAATTTACCAAGCCTCTATCAACACCAGATACCTGCCCTCTCACTGGCGAGCTGCAAATATCATCCCAATATTTAAGAAAGGTGACAAGTCATACCCTGCCAACTACAGATCTGTATCACTAACATCCATACCTTGTAAAGTAGTGGAACATATTGTGTATCGACATATCTTTGCGCATATTGATCACCATGGCCTTTTGTCTGATATTCAGCATGGATTCAGGCCGTGAAGGGGGTGTGAAACACAACTAGCACTTCTCATCGAAGATCTTGCTAGCGCACTAGACTCTCATGACCAAATAGACATCATCATCTTAGATTTCTGAAAGGCGTTTGGCAAGGTCCACCATCAAAGACTCTTGCTTAAATTAGAACAGATTGGAATCAGAGACAATATCCTGGGGTGGATCGCATGTTTAATGACCCTGCGTTTCCAACGAGTAGTACTCGAAGGCGTTACATCTGACAATGTTCCTGTCACCTCTGGCGTTCCGCAAGAGACAGTTCTTGTACCCCTCCTCTTTCTGGTCTATATCAACAACACTGAGTACAACAATGATTCGCACATGCACCTCTTTGCTGATGATTGTCTTGTATACAGAGATACAGAGTAATTAGGAGTGCCGAGTGATTGTGTCCAGCTTCAGAAAGATATCTCCTCACTCTGCAACTGGGAAAGCACACAGCAAATGGCTTTTAATAGATCCAAGTGCTTTGGGATGCACATGTCCCACAAAAAGAACCCGTGGCTGACATCATACGACATGTTGGGTGTGGCTCCAGTTCCTACGTCTACCCAAAAGTAACTAAGGGTGGGGTTAACAACAAACCTAGACTGGAGTATTCATATCAACTCCATCACAACGAAATCCAATAAGACACTCGGTCTTCTTCGCCGTCATCTTAGACATTGCACCTCTAAGATCAAAGAGACTGCCTATGAAGCATTTGTAAGACCTCAATTGGAGTACTGCAGTGCGATATGGGACCCACATGAAAAAGGATGACATCACAAACCTTGAGAAAGTACAACGCATAGCTACGCGCTTCGTGAAAGGCGACTACCGCCGCGAGTCCAGCGTCACGCAAATGATTAAAGACCTCGGATGGCAGAGCCTACAAGTGCACTAGCTTCTAGCCGTCTAACACTCATGTTTAAAATTGTACATGAACTAGCGTATATTGAAGCGCCGAAGCTAGTGGAGAGGAAGCGCACCACTAGGCGATCTAGTGGACAGCACTGCTTTAGAAAACATCCAAGCAAATAAGAACTGCTACAGGTCTTCTTTTTACCACAGTTCCAGAGTGGAATAATCTACCTGACCATATACGCAGTGCCAGCTCAGTTGAAAACTTCAAGTCCTCAATCCTACGAGAGATAGACGTGATTGCCACCAGTCATTATTATGACTAAGGACCTGGTCGCTGACCACCCTGAGCCCTATATCCACAACGGAGTTTGCGCAGTAACGATTTAGAGTTAGATATAGAAGACTACAAACCTTATCAGAAAGACAAAGAGAAACGACTTTCGTGAGAAAATAGATGAAAACAAAGGAAATCCCAAGGACATTTGGATTGCACTGAAGACCTTAAGTGGAACGGAGAAATCGCGGATTATAATCAAAGAACTAAAAACTAAGAAATACACTGTTTACAACGAAAATTCAGTTGCAAATGCGCTGAACGACTTCTTCACCAACATTTTAGAGCAACTCGGAGATGATAAAAGCTCTGACGATGTAGCTTTTGATGATTCAGAGCTCAGAAACTTTGTCTCTGCCAGATTAGATGCTGACACAAAGTTCATCATTCCAGAGATTACGCCCAAACAGGTCACTGGCATAATAGGAAAGATTTCTATCAACAAGGTGACTGGTCATGATGGTATCAGCGCTCGAGTACTCAAGGTAATTGCACCAGCGTTCGCCAAACCGTTGTGCAGTTTACTAAACTTGTCAACAAGAACAAGCACTTTTCCTGACCAGTGGAAAGTGGCACAAGTTACACCACTGCATAAGGGCGGATCCCGAGGCGAAACAACCAACTATCGCCCCATATCAGTATTACCTGTTCTCTCCAAAGTCCTGGAAAAACACGTCGCGACCTCTTTCTCTAAATACCATGGCAAAAACAACCTCCTATACAAAGTGCAGTCAGCCTTTAGAACAGTACACTCCACCGAAACCGCGCTGACGAGATCTTACTAAGTATGGACAATGATGAAGTGACAGGTTTAGTGTTCGTGGATTTTCGCAAAGCCTTTGATGTCATTGACCACAAAACCCTTCTAAAGAAACTGTCTATTTATGGCGCTATCCCTGACTCCGTCGCCCGGTTTAAATTATACTTGAAAGATCGTAGACATTTTGTTATTTACTGGGCAAAACTACATCTAAACAACTAGTTATCAAGCAAAGTGTACCGCAGGGATCTATTCTTGGACCAGTTCTTTTTCTGCTGTTCGTAAATGACATGCCGTTCTATCTTAACAAGTCTACCATGGATATCTATACAGAGGACACAACCCTGTCTCAAAGCTATAACTGGAGAGACATTCAGCTATTAAATCTTGCTCTTTCACGAGATCTGGAATATATGGAAAGCTGGGCAAGAAAGAACAAAATGTACATTCATCTCGATAAGACAAAGGCACTGCTACTTGTGGCTAAACGTCTGCGACGGTACTTAGATCACGACACAGAAACCTTAAAGCTCAAGCTAAATGGCACAGATATTAAGCAAGTGAAGAGTTACAAATTGCTAGGCATTCACATCGATCAAGACCTAACATATGAAGTCCACATTGATGAGCTTTGTACCAAACTCTCAAAACGACTTGGCTTGTTACGACACATAAGCCCATATTTCAAACAACGTCAAAGAACCATATACTACCAGGCAGTTATCAAGCCAGGTTATGATGTATTCCAGCTCCGTGTGGACATCTTGCAATAAGGAGGCCATACAGAGAGTTTTTCGTATGCAAAAAGAGCAACGCGCATCATTCTACACGCCGAAAAAAACACCAGATCAGTCACTATGTTCAACCATCTAGGCTGGATTCCTTTTTGCTCCGATTTCTATATTAACAAAAGTTTTTTGGCCCTAAAAAGATTAAATGGCACTACTCCTGATTACTTGAATGTTCTTTTAAAAGAAACACATTCTGATGTTCATTTTAGAACCACTCGTTTTTTTTAAGTTAAACTTTCTGTGTCCCACATTCAAAAAGAGCAGAGAAGGAGGACGGACATTTATTATCAGAACAAAAAAAGACTGGAACCAGTTACCAACAACACTAAAGATAACCTCCAGTGTTAACGTCTAAGGAAAAGTCTATATCAGGCTATTTTCAATCAACAACGAACAAATCTTAACTTTGAATGGTCAATATAGTTTTTAATATTGTAGATAGTCAATAGGTTTTATATATGGAATTAGAGTAGAACTGACTTTGTATTTATCAAAACTAGTATCTTCAAATTTTTACTAAATTTTTGCACTATCTTTATCTGAATTTGTAATTTATGGAAATTGTATTTTACAGAGGGCCACTGGACCATCAGTGATTTATAATTACTGTCATGTTTCACCCTCGTTAAATAAAGTTGTTATGTTACGTTACGTTAGGTTATGTTCTGTTCTGTTATGTAACAATGGACACGTACAAACGGGCTTTTCAAAACTGAGAATAGCTGAAGCAGCTGGCCCTACTAAAGTACATACAAAGATTACTTATAGTTGTTTGTATGCAACCAACGTAATGCTGCAGCAACCCAAAGCTGCAGCGATACGTTCAGTGCAGTTTTGTTCTATAAAAGGTATGCAGAAGAAAGAAAGTTCACTTTTCTTTTATCAACAGAAAAGGTTTCAGCCACTACGTTGTATTTTTTCGTCATAGTAACACAACTAGCAAAGTTGTTCCGTTTGGATGTTTGATCTTCTCTACCAAATGGTTTAACAGTGTTGTGTGTTTTCTCAGAGGACGGTAGTTGGAGCGGCTGGTCCACTTGGTCCCCGTGTGATGTTACATGCGGTGTAGGAAATCGATCCCGTACAAGGCTGTGTACCAACCCTCCTCCGCTAAACGGGGGCAAAGACTGTGAAGGCGTGTCCAATCAGACCGAGAACTGTGAAACAAAACCGTGCCCAGGTAATTTTTTCTGCCTGTATGACAACCTCTTTCAATAAGAAATGCTTCGTTTGGTATTCCTAAAGCTAAACAGTTGCTTTACTGCAGGATGCAACTACGAGAGAATAACAATCAAGTATGACAAAATTTTAAGCGTTGTCGTTCGCGCGTGCTAAAGTCTATCAATGCGTATCGCTAATTTTCTATAAACAAATAGTGAGTGAACTAATCCGGTTTATGTCGATTTATGAATCGGCAATAGACCAAATAAAACTTTTATATCGATTCCAGCAAGCACCTATTTTGCTGCATGCATGGGACCAAACGGTTATATCAAAAACGTTTGCTAGTTATAATTATGCCAGACATTATGCTTGGATATAATACGTCCTTTCTCAAAAGTTCAGAGAAAGTTCGATTTCCAGCCAATTAATGACTAACTTTCACTCTCATTATGCCTTTGTTTATTGGGAATACTCACAATACAGCTGCTTTGTTCCTAGATGGTTGAGTTTGTTGTTAGCTATATTAAAATATTGTTATAGTTTGATACTCAGTTAGAGTATAGTTTATAAAGCGAACTGGTTATGAAACTCGGCCAGTTTCTCTGTTATAGTTTTTTGTTCTCTGTTTCCTTTTTTTGTTATCCTTGACCGTGCACAAAACACAAAAGACATTGAAATGTATATTCATGGACCATTATCTAGTAGAAACATTTGGGCTCACACGTAAAACAAAACAATGTGCACGGGTCACTTTTGTTCAACATAAAACAAAGCATCTTTGTACACTCCTTTTAAGGTTTGTTGAGCTTGCCAACCAGTTAGTTCTATCAACTATGGTTAGGGTGAAGATACAAACTGAGAGATACTTAATGTTGCTTCTCAAACGATTACCCTAATTTTGTATCAACAGAACCTGTTATTATAACAACTAAACCTTCTCATGTGTGGGTGGAAGAAGGTCAAACAGTGATTCTTGTTTGTAATGCGACTGGTCGACCTTACCCGACAATCACTTGGACCAAATCTGGTGGAGGTATCAATGGCAAAAACTCGAAGGATGAAGAGAGACTTACACTTTCAAACATCACACTACACGAAAACGGGACGTACATTTGTGAGGCAAAGAATAATGTCAGTAGTCAAAGAGTCGAGGCCAACGTGACAGTAGTACCAGTCCCTAAATTCGCGGTCGCTCCTCCAAAACGTGTCACTGCTCCCAGTGGTTCGCGGATTCAACTTGACTGCCAAGGCACCAGTTTTAGTAATGTCACGTGGAAGCGCAAAGATGGAGATCTGCCGGTACCCAATATGTTATATTCAAACGGGACCTTGGTTCTTCTGAACGTCACCATCAAGTCGTCAGGTAACTTCGTGTGTGTCGTGAGGAGTGTTTTCAGATCAATCGATACCACAACACAAGTCGAGGTTCACCACCGCTCCTGCAGTCACGTGAAGGCAGCTGACCCTTCTGCAGTCTCTGGTAACTACACTATTTCTCCTGACGGGGAGAATGGTATGGAATCGTTTAGAGCATACTGTAATATGGAGGACAGAGGTGGGGTTGGCGTGACAGTTATCGGTCACAACAGGGAAGTTAGAGAAAACGTAACAGGTTGTGACCCTCCAGGATGCTTCATAAGGAATGTTACGTACATGGGGGTCACGCTCGCTCAGCTTAGAAGTCTCACTAGAGTCACCTTACACTGCGAACAGTTCATCATGTTTGAATGTAACAATGACGTGTTTTTCTTACGAAAGAAGTACGCTTGGTGGGTATCACATGATGGGAAGCCCATGTACTACTGGGGAGGAGCAACTCCTGGCAGCCAGAAGTGCGCATGCGGAATGAACAACACGTGTACTGGCGGAGGAGTGTGTAACTGTAAGGATAGAGATGAGTCAGGTTCTGAGAGCAAGGGGTGGCGTAGTGACAGTGGCTTGCTGAAAGATAAATTCAGTCTGCCCGTCACCCAACTGAGGTTTGGAGATGTACATCATGAAATTGAGGAAGGTTACTACACGCTGGGGAAACTAAAATGCTATGGGGCGCTCATGAGTGCAGGTAATCTCTGCTACTCTAATTTTTGATATATAATTACCTTTTTCATAAGAACTAAAACACCTTAAGTACAGCTTGGTTCATTCGCTAAGTTGAACACACGGAGCTGGTTTATTGTTCATTTTAAATATGGTAAACTACTTTAGCCATTACCACATAAAAAGACAAAAGAAAGCAAAGACGATTGTCCGAAAGTCAAACACAGTAAATTAATCCAGGTAATGTATATGTACAAACCGGGTGGGAAGTATAAAAACGAAAATTGCTCCCTGTGTTTTAAAATTTCAGACTTGACTAAAGTTGAGTTTGAAAACGGGCAAGTTTTTTACACACTGTTTGGTTTCTTTCCATTCGCGATGCCCTAGTTTGAGGTTAAAGCTATGCCAACATTTTTCTTACTGTTACAAAGTTTTGAAAAGATAGCTTAACTCTTACAGTGCAGTGCAGCAGCTATCCCTTAGGTTTTATATTTAGTTTAATGTTCTTCAGATTTTAAAGATAGTGCGGCATAGTTGTTTGTCAGCTAGCACATTAACTGCAACAATTTACCCACTGTTATTGTTCTAAGAAATGCCGTAAAAAGAATATTGGTTTCTTTATCTACAGAGATGATTATACCGCAGAATCCGAAATGGCGCCAGATATCAAACGAACCCAACACAAACGTACCCCTTGAGCACGGCTGCTGCTATTTCTTCGCAATACTGTTCTAAGCCAAACTCGTTTAATACAGTTGCGATGCTAATCACAAACACAGCCCAGACATCTGTCCCTGCAGTAAGATGGCTTAACTATGTTCAAAATTTTCTCAGAGTACGGCAGTTGAGCAGCCGGACCACTTGTTCCATGTGAAGCATAGCATTGATTATAAAGGCTGGTCTATTTTTTGTGCGACTGTTTTGAAGTAAAAACAGCAAAGAATATATTCTGTTTGATTTGAACAGCTGTTATCTACAAAATGATATATTAATAAAATCTTATAAATAGGTTTATTTTTCATCTGAATTTATTTTGATTCTGTTTATTTATATCAAACACATTAGTTTTCATTGCTACATGTAGTTGTCGCATGAAACAGTTTTCCAGTGTCTACTGAATTTTAAACACATCTATCGGTCCTGACGTGACGTCTGAACTCTGTCTTGAAAGAAAAAATTTAGTTTGGTTCGTTTTTGGGCAAGTGCTGACAGTGCTTCGCCTAGCCAAGCTCAGGTCAGATCCAAGATTTTAGGATACAATTTTCACTGTTTCTACCACCAGACACATTTTTAACACAGAAATCTCTTGAAAAGCACTGGAGTGAGGAAAGTTCCTATGTTTGTAGAGTCTTCTTGAACCTATTGCTTTTCAGAACGCTGTCTTCCATTTATTGGGCTTCGTTGGCCGGACTGTTCAGTTCTCAAAATGGAACGTGACAACCTATCAGAACTGGTTCCGGCCAGACTGGCACTGTTTATGGATTAGAATTGCCCAGTTATGCTGTTCCGGCCACCAAAAGATTGGGAATTTGGTTTGTTATGGCGAGAAATTTAGGCAAGCCTAGACCTTACGAACAGTAAACATTTATGACTTCAAATCAAACTTGCGGTGTTTACTCGTTTGATTTTGAAATCACGTGTATGGTTTCAGACCAATTTGCATTCCACTCAGCTCAATTACCATCATTAACTATCCGCTTAGATGTTTATCATCAGAGAAGTTAACCCGATCTGAAATACTAGGATGCAACCAGAGACAAGTGTAAGAATTAATTGCATCCTAGCATGTCATACACTCTTTTTTTTATAAGAACGTCTAATTTAGGGGCTGAGGCTGGATGTTCTTAATTATTTTGAGGATTTCAGCCTCAAATGTTCTTAAAATGTTCTTACATTTTTAGGATTGGGTACACATTTAAATTTTTATTTTCCATTCACACAAGCCAACCCAAAATGGAAATATAACAATTTGTAACTGCGCGATGTTGCACGAGCATTAGGCATTATTTTACAGTTTAACAACAAATTATCTCCACTGAATACAGTATTTAAACAAATGTTCTCTACATATCCCCAGCCTCAACACGTTCTTAGCATGTTCTTAAATTCTGGGATTTTTTTAGCCTCAACGTTCTTGTAAAAAAGGTTCTTATAAAAAAAGAGTGTAATTAAATTCAAATGATCATCACATAGATCAAAACATGCTCATTTCTCATTGCTTGCTTATTAATTAAAATAAAGTGAATTTTTCCCTTGATATCTTATTCTGCAGTACTTTACGAACATGTTGGTTGTTATGGAGACGAGGAGAATGACCGCGCCCTGACCGAAATGCTTAGTGGATCAGTATCGTCGGTGGAACAGTGTTACAAGCAGACAGTGACTAAGGGTTACCCAGCCTTTGGTTTACAGGCGGGAATACAGTGTTGGTCGAGCAAGAACGCTACGTTAGTCTACGGTAAACATGGAAAAGCAAACACATGTAAGGATGGTCTGGGGGGTAACTGGACCAATGATGTTTATATACTTACAGGTAATAACGAGGCAAACCCTTAGACCAAAGGCTTTATTTTTTTTTTTTGGCCAAGCTTTATCCGAGACCTTAGTGATCCGTGACTATTACGTTAAATATGACAGAGCAGATAAAAGCGGCAAAACTTGCTGTTTTGTAATTTACTTACTTATAAACAAAGATGCATCAAAAAATTTGAATGTCTTAAATTTCACTATCCCGGACCTAAACCTTTAACAAAACGCAAAGCAATTAGCTTAGAACAGCTGAGAAAAACTAAGGAAAGTTTTAGTTTTTTCTGCTGTTCAAGAGATCACTTCTCCCAAAGTAGAAGGACTTTAATATTTCATAAAACCAGCTAATTCACACTCGCGTGACTTTTGATATATTTATCTTTGGACAAAATGGAGTTTTTCTCAAATTTGTAATTTAACGAATCACAGTTGGCCCATTTGAAATGTCAGCCCTAGGCCCTTAAGTCCCATTCTTGTTGTTAATTCACAACAACATAAAATCAAAATTTCCTGGACAAACTCTGCTGATCAGATAGAACGTGGGCTCAGAGAATGAGATTGGTTGTTTGCAAAACGCAAAACGGAAGGGGGATTAAAGGGAAAAAGGGGGTTTGACAAACCCTTAGAAAAAAGTAGTCTTCTGTTACTTCAGGCCCACCAACATACAATTAAAAGAATCATGAGTCATACTGCAAACTATAGTTTTTAATACCTCGTTTATGTGATCAGTTTTTGATAGATATACAACTACAATATATGGTTAATTTTCAAAATATGATCAAAGTACAAATGATAACTAATCATGACATGTCCCCTGTCAAATACTGTTTCAATAAGAAATGGTTTAACATTTCTGCCACTTTTCGAAAATTTTACTCGTTTTTGTGAATAACAAGTATAATAGTTCGAATAATGTTATCCGTTTAAAGGCAATAGAGCGATTTTAGTTTGACCTTGAGAATCTCGTTTGCTGCATGTTTAATTTTGTTTCACCTACCAGTGTCAGGAAAGATAAAAGCAGCAACACTTTAGAGGTTGTATTGGGACTGTTCGTTTGTCCAGTATAAACTGTAGTTGTTTGTTAATAGTTGATTTAAACAAAACTTAGTTGTTTGTTAATAGTTCATTTAAACAAAACTTTGTTAGCTGTGCGAAGAATCTTATTCGCTTCAAAACATAGCGTTAAATGAACATGTTCCATAATCCAATGTTCTATAAACCAGTCAAGACTCCGGAAATTAGGTTCAGTTCGTGTTTTCGTTTCAAGGTCAATGAACACCACCCAATGGTGCCTCTATTTACGTGTTGTTTTTCGCAACTAAGAAAAAGTGAGTACGTGTTTAATTGTTTGCAGTAAAAAGCTTTTGTTGTTTTCATGAATAGTTTACAGTTAGTCAGCACCATAAAACATTTCTGGTAGCTGCCTTTTTTGTCAAAACGTTTGATGAAACCAATTTGACCACAGGTCTGTCCTATGGTCAGAATTTGTAAAGAGAAAACATCTCTGCTCAGATGCAAATAAACAGTGTTAAAAATTTTAGTGAATCTATTATCCTCGGTGACCCAGGAGCGATCGACAGGGCGAGAAACTACCAGGGGTGAAAGAAAAAAGGGGGCCGTAAAGCATTTTGTATTTATTTTATCGCATCCACCTACCCCCCCCCTCCCCCCACCACGCGCATCGCGAATCGGCTTTTTGCCTCACTACTCTTGGTCTTGCTTCGCTCCACCACTGAGACTTCCTGCCCCTGGGAAGCGAGGATTTGAAACTACAAGCTTTTGTAATTTCGGTTTTTATACAACCCATAACAATCTTACAAAAGCTATTCCGCAAAAATACGGTACGTTTTAAGTTAGCTGTCTTACAAAAAGAAAACACTAAGAGCAAAATATAGTGCCTGCCAATCTTCTGTTAACCCTTTCACTCTCACCATGTTTATCAACATCTATCTTCTCCTTACAGCATCAATATAAAATAAGTAGATTGGTTGTGAGAATAAAGCAATTAATTACCAACTCTAAATTCTCAAAGTTAAGTTTTAAAAAGAGATTGTTTAGAGGCAGGTAATTAGAATTTAACATGGCATCTTTTGACATTTTTGTGAGTGAAAGAGTTAGCTTGTATCGTGACCTTCCGAAAATAAACTCATGAATACATCCGTTTTAAAGAATTTTCCTTGGCCTAGTTTCCTTGTTGGAGACTGCACTTTATGGTGCTAATTTTTACTCTAGAAAACTTAGCTTTTCTTCAATTTTGTTTTCAGATTTTGCGTTAGAACTTTTTAACAGCTTTCTGAAATTCCTACGATATTTTATTTAACCCTTGGTTTCATGATCAGTAGTGCAGTGTATTTAAAAATTGTCATAAGATGATGAAGCATGTACACTGTTATTTTTGGAAGTACATATAGTTACAGTTGACTCCCGATAACTCGAACCGTCAGGGAAATGGAAATTTAATAAAGATTTGAGTTATCGAGAGTTCGAGTAATCAGGGACAAAATTGTAAAGATAATAACCCGAAGGGAAAACAAATTTACTTCGAGTTACCGCTGGTTCAAGTTAACGAGAGTCAGCTGTATATGAAACTACTCCATTACAACAATAGCAGCGTTCCAACTAATATGTTTCATTATCCAAAGAAATAGCTTATTCGTTTACACTGTAGTAGTTTAGCTTTAAAAACTGTATAAAAAAGCAAATAAATAAACTGCATATACAAAACATATAACATAAGCATATTAAATTTTCTTTTAGTTTAGTGTTAGTAGTGCAAAAACGTGTTGGTTTAATGAAATCTCCTTTTGTTATCTATTTTCCAAAAACATCTTAAATAAGATACCTTATCTCCGCTAAAATGTTCAAAGAAATGCCGGTATAACTGACAACGGTCTATCGAGGCCGCTCCAATTTCAAGTATTGTCAATAACTCCCTTCATTCTACCAAGAAAACAGTATGTGTTCTTTCAAACATCAAGAGAACCATGCAGTCTTGTGCAAAATGTTATATAACTGTCCCAGAGTTTTGATCCTTGCTTTATGACAACATGCACTCCACGAGAAAGCACATAGAACTGATACGCCTGTATATCCGAGCAATGTATTATTTCAAATTTATTGAAACGTTGAAAAATAAAGAAAAAAATTAGTGTTTTCAAGGTCAAGATTGGTTTCATGTATTAACAAAACTAATAACAGGCAGTTCATTTTCCAAGTCGGGCACTTGATAATTCATAGAAAGGTAGCTCAGATAATCTCTTCCCGCGAGATACTCTGTCGTTGAAAAACTGTCTTTAAAATCTTGTAACTGCACACACTTAACGTCCCAAGGCCTGGTTCACACTTGTGAGTCAAGCAATAGCATTAAAATAAGATATCTGAATAACAAAGGAAAGACAATAGAACTAAAGTTTTGGTTTGTTCCATCTCGACGCACACTTGTTATTAATTTGTCTTTGTTATTTAAATTTCTTATGCATGTGCTAACGACCCAGACAGAAGTCAGCTACAGCTGAAAAATGTTAACTGCACACACCTCGGCCCGTAGTTTGTCAACTTAAAAAGTAAAAATTTATAACACTCAAAACGTATGCAGCCGTTAGTCCCCGTTTAGCTCAACATCAACACTTATCAGTTCAAGAATATCGCGAATACGATCAAAATGTCAAGATACAAAATGGCTGCTATCTTCTGATCTTGCATGCCCGCACGCTGGCGCTGTAACACTTCTTCCCTCTGTTTCACTTCACTCTGGCCCTCATTTTTCAAAGAGTAGACATCCGCTGACTACGATATTTTGCGGGCTCATTATTATCAAATCTTTAAATAAATTTGGATCTGGTGTGCGGCAGCTAACCGTGTTGTAACAAATTGATTAGTGTATTTTTAACAATTAAATAGTTATATTAAACATTAATATTAATAAATACAATAAATAAATAAAAAATTCTTTTCGAATCAGAAATTAAACGTATGAGATAAAAGGTTCGAAAAATTCATCTCTCTTCCTCTCAATCCAAAACTCATGGAGTCACGTCTCGAAAACACGTGTCTATACTTGGTTGCAATCATTTTATGCCGGTCCTCGTCCCGTTCCAATCCCCAGAGAACACTTGTGCGCGTCCAGCATTTTCTCCAACTGCTCTCGTTCGGCTGTCAGGTAAGCAATCTCGGATTCCAGAGCGCTGTTTGCTGATTCAAGTTCTTCGGATTCCTAAATGTATTAATAAAATATTGATCTTTGGTCGATTGGCTTGCTTATTGTATTGTATTGTATTGTATTGTATTGTATTGTATTGTATTGTA